>JAKSZU010000015.1:94036858-94154358 GCA_026018925.1 Tupaia tana
AAAGACAGAATGACAGCAGATAGCAATGACAGAAAACGGAAGACAAATCGTATTTTCAACCAGCTGAAAAGTCATAACTGGTATCCTAGTATGGTACACTCAAAAAAGCTGTGTTTTTTTTAAATGCCAATGAAATTTAACACAAAAGAAACATCTAAAACAATGTATTCTTGAAAAAAATAGAAAGTAAACATAGAAGGAGAGTCTAGATGGGTAAAAAGATGGAGAACAAAGAAACTGTAACACTGTAGGTAAATCTAAACATTGTCTATGGAATATAACAGAATAATATTAATTATTAATTATAATTGTAAGATGATATTTTTCACAAGCATCACAGATTATTCTTTTTATTATATGAGTTTAAGAAACTAATTTTAAGAGTTTTGTAAACCATACAGAGATAACAGGATAAATTATTATTATAAATGAAAACTGTATAGTGAAGACTTAGTACACATAAATTTTTAGTCATCACTTTATTATAATCCTTTCCTTGTTACAGAAACCAACAGACAAAATGCTCAGTCTTCAGAATATTATCATTTTCTTGCTGAGAAGTATATCTTTGTTATTTCTGTTGAATAGTAATTTTTGGTTATTTATGTTTGTAGACTATGGGTCTTGTCACCATTCCAAGTCTCTTCAAGGTCCATTTTACTCCTCACCTCTTCTAAGTACAAACTCTATGCTGATACTTCATTCACAGACTAGAATATGCTTTACTCCAATCCTATCATGTCCTGTCCTATCCATTCTGAGAAATGCTTTCCAAAAGTGACTTTCTTTAGGAAATTGTCACTGACCTATAACCCTATCCTCTCAAGTAGGAATAGCCTTACTAACCTCAGAAGTAGCCTGGCCTCACTCAGGCCTTACTTTTGCTATTTAACACATGCTTTCTGTCATAGGTCATGTCTTATCTCCTTACTGCATTATAAATTTTTGAAAGCAAGATCTGCTTAAGAGTCAACTTTGAAAATAAGAGTCTAGAAGGGCCAGCAGGTGATTTAGTGGTTAAGGCACAGGACTCCCACATGGCTGACTTTGATTTGAGTCCCAGACACCCAAAATCCCAGGAGGAGAATGGAGGAAAGGAGATTGCAGCATGGCATTCCCCTTTGGGGAGTGATTTCTCACTTATCCTCTGTCTCTCTGTCTCTCTAGCAAGCACATGCACCCTATAGCAAAAACTTAAAAAAAAATAAATAAAGAGCTACCATAGGATCTTTTATAAAGTAGTATTTCAGTAGATATGTGTATAATCAGTCAATTATGAATTAACGAAATTGAAAACATCTCTGAAACAAAATCTCAGGAACAATTTGGAACAATTTGGGAAGGATGAGCCACTTGCAAATTATATAGACTATACATACACTCCTAATTACATAATCATTTCCATATTAAATAACTCATGGACCAACAAAATTTCATCCATAAGCAACCAGAAAACAAACAATTGGTCCAATTTATTATAAACTGTATTAGAGTAATCTACATTTGGCAAGATCAGAGTCTATTATACATAGACTTTTCTGTCTCCATGATTTAAAATCATGTAAAATTAGTCACTGAATCCATAAGTTTGAAAAGAGAACATTGTAAGTTGGTTCAGAAATCATTTATTTAAATATGTCTATCCGTAGATTCACACGTCTGGGAAATAAAGTATCTCTCGCCTGTACCAACAATTATAAGAAGAAAAATTAGAAAAATTAGAAAAATTAGAAGAAAAAGCATCATCAATTGTATTAGACTTTTTTTTTCTTTTACTGTACTAACGTCCATCAGAGCTATTGCAATAATGAAAGAAACACTTGAAAAAATAATGTAAAGAAACAGGGACCAGAAGTTAGCGTAATGGCTATGTCGCTGGACTCCCCACGTAGTCGACCGCGGTTCGAGTCCTGGACCCGGTGGCTTAAACTAACGCCGGGCGCATGTGCGTGCGTGCCCAAGATCCTGAGAGGAGAATGGAGGAGAAGGGATTGCGGCGTGGCCATCCCCTCTGGGGGGTGATTTCTCGCTTTCTGTCTCTCTGTCTCTCTCTGTCTGTCTGGCGAGCGCATGCGCCCTATAGCAAAAACCTCTCCAAAAAAAAAAATAAGAAGAAGAAAAGGAAAAAAAAGAAACAGATGATTGATAGGATCTCCAAAACTTCTGACAGCGCTGGTATTATGGGTGTTTACAATAAATGTTTGTATGAAATGATAGTGTCCAAGTAGATAGTTCTAGCTCAAGAGGGACTTAGTACGTCCTTTTCATTTAGCTACAATTCAAAGAACTATATACTTGATTGTGAGTTACTTTTTCCAGAAAGGCCAAATGGTTATTATAATAGAAGTATCAATTAGCCAAGGTAGAAGATGAAGAAATCTGAACATAAGTACTCTTACTGGGCTTTTTGAACACGTGATATGCTCTGCTGTAATACTCCATGCTGCCATCCCCCTAGTGCCCTTGCCACACACAAACACCCTCATCCCCACTGCCCCCCCCCCCCAGATGCCATCACCATGTCAGCCATCTATCACCATGACTGGCAGCTTCCTTATTTAAGATCTCAAGTACAACAAGGAACTTTGGTTCCCCAAAGTTATATGCATCTGCTATAAATTCCCTACTAGCTCTACATCTATCTTCCCAAAACACTCTTAATACTTTAATGACATAAATTCAAGTCTGTATTCTCAACAAGATTATAAATTCCATGTGGACAGAGTCTATGCAATTTTTGACTTAAAAAAAAAATTCAGGCCTAAAGATATTGCCTGGTATATAGCAGGTGATTAGTAAACATCAGATGAAACAATAAACTCTTCTATTCCATATGTACATTATAATTTTATTATATATTTTTGCCATTCAACCTACATTGTAGCTCGCTGACGATGGGAGCTATGTTTATACCTTAGTGTCCCTAATAGTACGGTAAACGCTAGATAAACACGTATTAACAACATTCTCTTCTCTAAAACTTTCCATAGCAAAGAAAGTTTGTGTAAGAATTTCTCTTCAAAGGACCAGCAGATGGGGTAATGGTTATGTTGCTGGACTCCCACCTAGTCGACCATGGTTTGAGTCTCAGACTCGGTGGCTTAAAACTCACACCAGGCACGTCTGTGTACATACCCAAAATCCCAAGAGGAGAATGGAGGAGAAGGGATTGTGAAGTGGACATCCCCCCGAAGGGATGATTTCCCACTTTCTGTCTCCCTGTGCCTCTGGTGAGTGCAAGCACCCTATAGCAAAAAAACTCTCAAAATTTTTTTTTCTCTTGAGGACCAGCTACAATAATATAGTGATAATGCAGTGCTCTGTGATGCTGAACCCCCATATGGGTTCAAGTCCCAAGGTCTTCCAGTACATGCTGGGTATGTGATCTGGGCTGGCAGAGACTGGGGGTGAACTGCAGAGTGAAGACCAACTTGAGGGTCAGTCTCTCTCTCTCTAAGAAGAAATAAAAACTTCACAATTATCTTATTTTTTTCTTTCTCTTCAGGTTTTTGCCATAGGGTGTGTGCACTCACCAGAGAGGGATAGTGAGAGGTAAAGTAAGAAATCACCCTTCTGAGGAGATGGGCGCTCTTCAATATCTCCTTCTCCATTCTCCTTCTGGGATTTTATGTGTGCATGCACACAAGCCTCGTATGATTTTCAAGCCTCCAGCTCTAGGACTCAAATTGTGGTCCACCATCTGGGAGACCAGCACCTTAATCACCATGCCACCTGCTAGCCCTTCAAAAAAAATATTTTTCTTTTCTTTTTTTTAAAGGTTTTGCTATAAAATGTGTGCACTTGTCAGAGAGAGAGAGAGAGAGAGAGAGAGAGAAGGGAGGGTGAGAAATCACCCACGGGGGAGATGGCGACACCATAGTCCCTTCTCCTCCATTCTCCTCTCAGGATTTTGGGCATACACACACATGTGCCTGGCGTGATTTTGAAGCTGCCAAGTCCCTGACCTGTACAACAGCCCTGTGGGAATCCAGTGCCCTAATGCCCATGCCACCTGCTGGTCCCCACAAAAATCTCTTAAAAGCACACACATTCTGCTACATTTCACTGTTTTTTAGAAAATTCTTCCTGATAAATTCATATATAAATGTGTAAACATACAAGCAGACTTCAGAAGTTTTGTGGGGAAAAAAATGGAAACAAATAGAAGTTTATTCTGGTGCAGGTAAAAATTCAGATCCATGTATAATTTTTTCATAATAAACATTTCCATGAACTTTAAGAAGTCCCCTTACTTATGCACACTCACAGACAAACCTCCATTATAATTTTTTTTAGCTCTTGTCCTGTTTTAAAATCCAGCCATTTACTGTATTAGATATTCTGAATTCACTTTCCCAAATCACTTTTCACTCTTCTACCCCCTGCTTGGTGCTCCAGGGGATGACCTGGATGGAAACTACATCACTTAGTTTCTCGTTGGGTTTGGCCAATGGTAGTCACTGGCAGGTAAGCAGAATGGGAAAGGAGAGAAAGTCTAGATTCTTTATTCTCTGGTTTGCTCTATGCTGACCTATAGATTAGCAGTGGCTGTTCTCTTCCACCTAAGTAAGGCAAGAGGTCTTGCAGTGGGTCCTTCCCACATTTAAAGCTCTCCAAAGGTTCCATCGCTTCTCTTGCTCCATCAAGATTCTGAATGTCAGTGGTTCCCATTTTTGCTAGTTACTGGGCGTCTCATCATCTCTACTTATTTCCTTAAGCCTGTCTACAACTCTGTTACTATCCTCTTTATTAAAAAGACTCTTGAGTGATCCCTGCTGAATATACCATTAAGTTTCTGCTGGGCCCTTGACTGATACACTAATACACATAAAGGGAATTATATAGTCCCCCGTCTTTGAGGCAATGTTGTGGAATACACAGAACTCTGAACCATCCATGACATAAAATAAAACCTTACATTCTATATTCCAAGACTCTAAAAATAGCCCTGCCACCACTACTTGTTCTCCTTGCCCACTGGGTTTCTAGCTGAGATTCAGTCAGTGTGATGTGTCAAAGGACAAAACTAACACCTCTAATCCCTAGGGTCTAACTAGTTTAGCAGTTAGTCTTCAAATGGGGTTGAATTTGAGTTCACTTTACTGTGAAGTTGCACACTGGAGGATCTTAGAATTCAGATTCTGTTTGAAAGCTTAATATTTTCCATTTCTTCTGAGATTCTGCATGTCTAAGAAGCTGATGCTGCTAGTTCCTGGACCACATTTTAAATAGCAAGACCCTCAGGTGTCTGGCTGGCCTTCCAAGTTGGTCTCATAAGCATGGGCAAGCCTGAGAAGCAAGGCCTCAAGGATATCTATTTCTCTACCTTTATCTTCATCTGTTTTACCTATTATGATTTCAAGGAGACTGAAATTTGTAAACTACAGAAATTCTGGTCTAATGCTGACTTTGCAAGTGCAGTCAATAGGTAAGGTGAGTTACCCAAGTATGTAGCTCGTTAGTGACAAAGAACTAAAACCTAGGTCTCCTGACACCTTAGCCACTGATTCCTACCACTTTTCTGAGGTTTTTTTCTTCTCTCCTTCTATCTCCACTTTTTCGCCCCATTACTTGAAGATTGTGAGAAATAGCTTCGATTTATTTTTACATAGATTGTTAAGTGTTCACACTACAGTATCCATTGCAGGGCATGTAGACCTTTTCAGGGAATGGGATGTAACTTTGGGCCACCATTCCAACATCCTGGCAGAGGCCACTCTTAAAGGTAACCGTATTTGTGGTTCAACTCTGTGCGAAGGGAGGAAGATCCCACATGGCCAACCAAGGTTTGAGTCCAGTTATGACATCTTGAAAAACACACCAGGTACATGTGCATGAATGCCCCAAATGCCAAAGGAATGCAGAAGCAGAGGAAAAATCATTGCAGTGTGAACACATTCCACTGGGGGCTTCTTTGTCTGTCTCCCTTTTCCTTTTTCTGGCAAGTTCATGTACCCTCTGGCAATTTTTAATAAAGTAAGCATCTTTTTACAAAAAATTCCCAAACAATATTGTCTTATATAAAACAAATAGAGTAGTTATTTATATTTTAGCTTTGGTTGGCATTACTTTTTCCTTGTATTCTGGGAAATAAGGACATGAATATTTTTAGCCTCAGGTACTAATTTATTATAGATAGCCACTTTAGTTTAGACATGAAAATATAACTCATATGGTCTGTCATTCTATAAAATTTCTATTATAACTTCTGTAAAACGTGCTTTTCTGAAAATGAACAGTAGTAGAAAACATTTCCAAAAGGTTTCTATCTTTTAACATAACATATGTATTTTTATATTAAGAATATGTGCAAAATCTAAGAAACATTTATTACTAGACAGGTTCAATAGTATGGATTGTCAATATTTACTCATGTTCATCTTCAATTTAACTATCCTCAGTAGATTGCAAAATTGAAACCTTACTCTGATCTGAAGGCCTGACAAAGCCCTTTTTACGCTTTTCATCTGGTAGCTATCTGTGACTCACCACTCTTGATTACTATCCCTTCAAAATATTTGCATTACGTTTCTTGTGTCTCATAACCAGTATTTACAATTTTAAATTCATTTTTTAAGCCTGTGATCAAAGCAAAAATATAAAAACCAAGATTGTAATTTTTTGTTCTTTTCCAATACTATTGCTATATAAGACATATTTTCAATAAACTACGTTTGTTTAATATCTTAACACACACCAAAGAGTGTAATTTCTTTATACAAATGGGCCTGTTTGAAAGGACTGGAGTGAAAGGGCTTATTGTGCTACAAATGATAAGCTGCAGAATGTTGTCAAGAACAGTATTTTACTCCTCTCTAATAGCAGGGAAATACCTCTGCCTGGGATACACACAAATGAGCTAACTTTATGTATCATCTCTCAAGTTACTTTTCAAGTAACCAAGCCGGGAAAAGACTCTCCTATGGGAAGGATGGCAGACCTCATCATCAGTAGGCAAACCTTTTCATGCTATTCTTTTCACTTCACTTTACCTCCCTCAACTTCCACATGTCCAAATTCCATCTATCTTTTAAGCTAGAATTACCTCTCCCCCAGAATGTTCTCATCCTTGACTACACATTACAGAATAACCCCGAGATGCTTTGCAATATCAGTGTCCATGGACCAGTGAATGTCATCCTGGACTCCCACGAAATCGCCCACTGTTCGAGTCCCGGACTCAGTGACTTAAAACTCAAACCATGCATGTGTGCATGCGTGCCCAAGATTCCAGGAGAAGAAATGAGGAGAAAGAATTGCAGCATGGACATCCTGCCTAGGGGGCAATTTCTCACTTTCTGTCTCTCTGGTTCTCTGTCTCTTTAACGAGCACATGCGCCCTATAGCAAAAATCTCTTAAATAAAAATCAATGTCCAGCATCCATCCAAGACCTAGTAAATTACAAAGGGTAGTTTATGTTTCTTAGAAACAATGCTCTCTTCTTATTAAAAAGCAAGACAGAAAACAAAAACAAACAAATAAACAAACAAAAATCAGAGACAGGTATTTTTAAAAATACTCTCTGTTTTCCTGCAATAAATTAATTTCCGGGACCTTAGGATATTTCCCCCCTTATCTTTTGGAATGACTACTATTTTCACTTGGTGTTTCTCAATCTTTCACTTGAAGGAAGAAAACATTTCCAAGGCATACTGCCAGAGAAAAACATAGTACGTAGATTGGCTTTGTTTTTCTGAAGATCCTTCAGGTGCCAGCTCAATCTCTCTCCCATATCAAAAGGCATTAGAGAGCAGATCACTTATAGGTACATTTTATCGGTGTTCCTTATGCTCATTAGATGTCTACCAATACTTAAGAATGTTTCATAAAAGAGATTTCATCGTAATTCATGAAACAGCAGCAACAAAAAATGTCCAGCAAATTAGGGGCAGCTGGCGATCCTTCCTGATAAGGTCAGTATTATCATATAAAGACTAGGAGGTAGAACTAGGAAGTCACCATTGTGCCCCCACCAACATAATGATTGATTCAGACAGGGATCATAAGAAACTGTTACATGAAGAACAGGGTATTCTCACATGGTCCAAAGTGTCACCCGTAGAACCTTACTAAGTATGAAAGAAAAGTTACCATTTCAACAGAGAGATTGGCAACTAAAACCTTAATCATGTGATCTAAGTTAATATGATAAAATAAGAAAAACTTGACATTATGTGCCCCTTTATATAGTACAATAGGAAGCATACAACATCATCTGAGCAAAATTCTTACCAAAATAATAATAATAATAATAATAATAATCCAATCTCAGGACCAGTAGTTAGTGTAATGGCTATATGGCTGGATTGCCATGTAGTTGACTGTGGTTTGAGTCCCGGACCCGGAGGCTTAACCTCACACTGGGCGCATATCCGTGTGTGCCCAAGATCCTGGGAGGAGAATGGAGAAGGAATTGCTGCATGGCCAACCCCCCTAGGGGGTGATTTCTCGCTTTCTGTCTTTCTGTCTCTCTGTCTTTCGGGTGACTGCACATGCCCTATAGCAAAAACCTCTCCAAATAATAATAATAATAATAATAATAATAACCTAATCTCATTAAAAGGGAAAAAAATCAGATTGCAGAACTTCAAAAAATTAATAGTAAAAATGAGAGCCTACTTTGAGTAAAATGCTAAAAAATAAAAAACCTAAGATAAATAGAAAACATTAAAACTATGGGACCAGCAGATAGCATAATGGACTCCCACATAGTCAACTGCAGTTCAAGTACTGGACCCAGCAGCTTAAAACTCATGCCAGGTACTTGTGTGTGCATGTTCAAAATCCCAAAAGCAGAATAGAGAAGAAGGGATTGTGGAGTGGCCAATCCCCCAGGAGGTGATTTCTCACTTTCTATCTCTCTGTCTGTTCAGTAAGCACACATACTCCATAGCAAAAAATTAAAAAAATAAAAAAATAATAATTAAAAAAGGAAACATTAAAACTGATTGCAATAAATAATATATTCAATTGGGTTCTAGGTGAGATAACTAATAAATACAAATTTTGAGATAATAGAGGAAATTTGAATGTAAATTCATTATTTGTAGGATTTTTTACAAGTTCATTTCTGGGGATTTGATAATGGCATTATAATAGATGATTCTTGTTCTTGGTAGATAAATACATATTGAAATTTTAATGATAAGTTAATAGAATTTCATTTTAAATAGTAACGTGTTAACATTCAGCGAATCTAGATTGTCAAAATCTATTTTGTTAGATTCTAACCTTTCTGAAAGCTTAGAGGTTTCTTTTAAAAAAATGAAAATTCGGTAAAACAAATTCTTGATTTTGAACTAGGATATTAACGTCTTTACAGAAGTTAGCACACAATAAATTAACACTAAATGCTAGATGCTAATTTAAAAAAAAAAAATTACGGGGGACTTGTGAGGGGCCAGATGGTGGTGCTGTACTAAAATGTGATACTCTGTAAGGCTGACACACATGGGAAGGTTCCAAGGTTGCATCTGGAGACCTACCTGAGTCTGCCAGGTGCACCTATTCCCATGTCCCAGGGCTGGGTTAGTCTGGGGTGAATCCTTCCTTCAAGACCTGTTGATGATGGAGCCAGTCTCTCTCTGTCTTTCTCTTTCTGTCTGTCTTTTCCTCTCTCTGAATAAACATACTTGGAAGAAAAGGTGGGAGCACATTCTCCTTTCTGTGTACTGTCGCAAAGGTACTGTGATGACTACTTCACAATAAGGAGCTCATGAAAGGAAGCATTGTGGTTGGACTCCTCGGACATTCTGATCACTGTCACACTAATTGTCCTGAACTCTACACCTGACACCTGCCCTTACTCTTTGTTCCTTATAGGGGCTGATATCTATTCAGCATTTAACCATTTTGAATTTTCCTCTTATTTTCTTGAAGTAGAGAACTAAACAAATAAAATATACAAACATTCAAAGAAACAATAGAGGTAGACAATGAAGTCTCCAGATAGAAACGGCACACTATGTATGAAGAGAAGGCATTATTAAACCTTAAGATTATAATTTTGCAAGTACTCAAGCAGAAAAAGGAAAGCTCACTCATGAGGGATCAAAACCAGCTGGTTTCATTTGTTCCAACAAGAACATTAGACACCAGAAAAAAGGAAGTTTTGATGGGGAGTGTAAGTCAGGGTTATTTTGCCCAGAATAACTTGCATGAATTTTCATTATGAGCAGTGACAATCTTTTTAAAACCACAAGACGTTATGAGGACACACACACACACACACACACACACACACAGGATCTTCAGGAAGTCTTTTAAAAGTCTATGGAAGGGACCAGCAGTTAGCATAATGACTATGTTGCTGAACTCCCATGTAGTCTACTGTGGTTTGAGTAGCGAACCCAGTGGCTTAAACCCACACCAGGCACATGTGCGTGCATGCCCAAGATCCCGAGAGGAGAATGGAGGAGAAGGGATTGCAGCATGGCCATACCCCCTGGGGGGTGATTTTTCGCTTTCTATGTTTCTGTCTCTATCTGGTGAGCACACATGCCCTATAGCAAAGACCTCTCCAAAAATAAATAAATAAAATGTCTATGGAAAATACACATTAGAAAATAGCTATATATTTCATTTTTTGTATCAAAATAATCTTGTACTTTAATTTCCTTTTTTCCATGAGCTTTTTGAAGTCCCCTCCTGTATATGTGTGTGTTGTGGTGGGGGTAGAATGAAGATGATCACAGTACTTAAGTGCAAGGGTAGTTGTAAGAAATATTGGTCATTAGAAGACTCATGACATATTTTTCTATATGTTTCTGTGCAAAAAATGCATCATGAATTTTCAAACAACCCATTAAATAGGATCTTGTATACAAATTACCTGACCCAAAGGAAATGCTAAGTAAACAGTAGTCATTGTTATATTATTTAGGACAGCTGAGACCTGTAGACAAATCACTGTACTCCAAGACAAAATAAAGCTGAGAAGGGTGGAGGAGGCCAAAACTAGGAGAAACTGTGTGAGCTGAGTCCTGTTGTTGGAGGCTTCATGAACAAGTGAGGTTTTATCCCATACACCCTCAGTAAATTCCAGTGGCACAAAAAATACAAATTTGGGGAACCAGCAGTTAGCGTAATGGCTATGTCGCTGGACTCCCACGTAGTCGACCGCAGTTCACATCTCGGACCCGGTGGCTTACAACTCACGCCGGGCGCGTGTGCATGCGTGCCCAAGATCCCGAGAGGAGTATGGAGGAGAAGGGATTGCGGCGTGACCATTCCCCCTGGGGGGTGATTTCTCACTTTCTGTCTCTATGTCTCTCTCTGTCTGTCTGGCGAGCGCACGCGCCCTATAGCGAAAAACCTCTCCAAAAAAAAAAAAAAAAAGAAAGAAAAAAAATATAAATTTAATTAAAATTCAAATCTGTAAAAGACAAGCCCTAGAAATCTTCAAAATATGTATAGATCTATTGTACTTTCTATTTCTACAAATATATCTATTTTCCATGAGATCAGAGACTAAAGGAATGACAGGCAAAACAATAAATACAAGTTTTGAAAAACACTAAATGAAATAAGCATTTTACATTAGAAATATCATACAATTTATTAAATGGGGAGGGAAAGAATATGATAAATGACCCTAGAAAATTACAGACTTTTAGCAATATCTTTTCATTCTGTCTCTACCAAAGGTCAATTCTAATCTCATCACCAGAATAAAAGCCACTACCGAGAGAGTGCAGGAAGCCACAACAAAACAGGGAAGGATTTGGACGCTAATTGCTTAAACTAATTAAATGCATTCATATATGTAGGCCCAATGATATTATGCAGACAGTTAGAAATGGGCTGATGACATCACTGAGCTCTACTGGTCATAACAGAGCAGGGGTGGAATGTGGGTGAGAACTCCGAAACAAGTTCCCTCTCAGCTATTGCTTTGCTTTCGTTTTCACAATTATACGAGGTAGATAAATGAATAGAATGTATGTCTAAATAAATAGGTCAAAACCCATTTCATGATAAGGAAAAAAAAATGGTTCAAATAGTAATCACGGAATCGGTATATGCAGAGTGTGGTTATGAAATCATTGATTTTTAAGAAACATATGCTGATACTGTTAAGGATGTATTCAAAGCAACACAAAAATTATATTCTTTCATTCACTCATTCATTCCTCCAACATTTAGTTACATGTTCAACGTGTACCTGACAGTGAAGCAAGAAGCTCTTCATTACAACAGTGATTTGCCAAACTCAAAATCCATTTTTTAAAAACTGTCAATAATAGTATGTCTTTCTGTTTTGAGAGCAGATATAACTTTGGGAGTTCCCTAAAGTGACTCTTAGCCAAGCCTAGAATAAAGTGGTTGACTATCTCTGAGTAATATAATGCTGGTTATAAACCAGGAATGAAAAAAAAAAATCAAGATTGCTTATTCATGTAATCTGTGCACATTGACACATTCCAGAAGAGCAGACCCTGAATAATATGATAATAACAGCATCAGTGGAAAAATTGTCCTGCCTGCCAAAGACCTCTTATGAAGGATCCTTATCTGGTCATTTATTGACAATCTCATCTTATTGCCATATTACACCCTGGACATGTCAGCTATCAATACCATGTTAAGTATTATCTCTATTTAAAATTGTTTTCTATTGTTACTGATCACTGTACATCTATCTCTCCAGTGTATAACATGGTTTTTTCCAGCATGAATACAGTGCATATTAGATCAAAGACCTTACCATATACATTATTATCAACAGAGAACTTTTCATTTTTGTGTCTATTAAACGTTTTGCTTTTTTTCCCCTTACCCCCTCCCTTCCACCTTCCTCTATCTACCCCATTCTATACTGTCTAGTGTCTACAGCTGGCCTCCTTGCTATTAGAACTTCCAATCTTTCTGTTTCTGCTATAGAGTGCAGACGTTTAGTACATATTAAACAGGCATGGGCAATGTCTATTTTTCATAGTCTGGCTTGTGTCACTTAGTATTAAATCTTCCATATTTATCTACTTTATATCAAATGTCAGGGTCTCATGGTTTTCTTTGGCTGAGTAGTATTCCATAAAGTACATGTGCCACATTTTTTCAATGCACTCCTCTGTACTTGGACATCTGGATGGATTCTATATTCTAGCAATTATGAATACTGCTGCGATAAACATGGATGAATAAGTGTTTTCTGACTGAGGGTTTTCCAATGCTTTGGGTTTGTTTCAGTCGAGAGGTCTGACATTACCCTGACAGATAACCTTTGTAAGTAACTTGATGTTTCTTTCAGTAGAATCTTGTCTTTGTCTTTGATTTTTACCAATCTGGCTATAATGTGCCAGTGAGAGGATCTTGTGTTAATTCTATTTGGTATCCTTTATATTTCTGGTGTCTGGATGTGTGGAGGTTTGGGAAGTTTTCTACAAGTATTTCATAGAATAGATATTCTATGCTCTTATCAGATTCTTTACCTTCTGTAATATCAGTTATTCATATTCGGGAATTTAATAGCATCTATTTGATCTTTGGGAAAGTCATGATTCATTTTTGTATTAAAAAAAACAAAAATATGTCATGATTTTCCCAGTGAACTAATAATATTTACAATGTTGCCATCATTTCTTTGCGTGTGTGGTTATTTTTTTCATTCTTTTTGATGGTTCTGTCTAAGTCACAGGTTTTGTCTCCTAAATCAGAGATCCTATCTTCTGCATGGTCTTTTCTGCTGTTAGTACTTTCAGGGGAGGTTTTCATTTCTTATATTACAGTCTCCATCTCTAGAAGTTCTGTTTGATTCTTTTGTATGGTGTCTATCTCTTTATGGAGTTCCTCCTTCAAGTCACAGAATGATTTCTCATCTCCAGGAGTGTGCTGTCTGTTTTTTCTTGGATCGTATTACAGTTAGTTACAATAAATATTCTGAATTCTTTTTTGACATTTTGGTGATTCCCTCTGTTTTTCCCATTGTTGGAAGTGAGTTATTATGTTCCCTTGTGTGGAATTATTTCTGGGTTTTCTCATAGTAGAGGCTCTGCCGCGATTTTTAGTGATGTGGTGATGTGTTCACTTCTTGCTATTTCTCTGGAATCATTTTCTGTAGTTGTGTGTTCATGTGCTTCCCTTTGCTTTGAATTAGCACTGTCCAATTTTTCTCTTCCACTATAGGCAGCAATGTGATATCCACAGTGGGAGTCTTGGGTTCAGATTTATGAAGAGGAGTTTCTCTCTTTTTTCTGGTGGCTTCAGTGAGGGGAGATTTTTCCAGAGCTTCGCAGTGTTCAGATGTTTGGCTCCTATATACCCAGACCCCTGTGTGAAAGGTCCATTTTCCCTCTGTTCCTTCTAACTGAAACTAGATCAGGGGTGGGATGCTGAGGCTCAATCAGCCCGACCTCCCATACCATACACTGAGCAGGGAGCTTCAGGTGGAGAATCTCTCTCCATTTGTTTTTAACTTTTTAAAGTGAGAGGAAACATTTCATGGTAAATTATATATAGAATTCCAGGAAGTCAATTTTCATTAAGGGCTACAATTTTCTGGACAAAAGCTACCTACTTAATGATGACCCTTGTAAGAATGTACAGAGTATCTTTAATCTTAACCCATTTTCTGGACTACTGTTAAAGGCCACTCTAAGGGATTAATACTCAACCCTTCTTTTCTGGTATAAAGACTAGCATATATATTATCCCTGTAAGAAATCCTTATTGATTAGCTCATATATGAGGGCTTATTAAAGTTTACTAAAAAAAAAAAAAAAAAAAAAAAAAAAAAAAAAATCTGTGTTTTTTAATTTTTATTTAATTTTTAACTTTAATTTTTTTTTAATTTTTTTAAAAAAGTTTTCCCTTAGGGTGTGTGTGCTTGTCAGAGAGAGACAGACAGTGAGAGGAAGAGGGAGAAATCAACCCCCAGGGAAGAAGGTCACACCACAATCCCTTCTCCTCCATTCTCCTCCCGGGATCTTGGGCACAGATGCACACATACCTGGCATGAGTTCAAGCCAGAGTCTGGGACTCAAACCAGGTCAACCATATAGGAATCCAGCAATATAACCATTATGCCATCTGTTATCCCAAAAAAATCTGTATTATTAAAAAAAAACTATTCATGAGTATGGATTTCAAAATTTTTTGGACCACAGTAAACTTATACTTTAATTCCATTTTCCATTAACTTTTTAAAATTCCCTTCAGAAACCTAAAAACGTTTGTCTTCTACAAACCTCTAATTTTCAAATTAAACAAAATATACAGGATACACATTTATGTGTATATATATATATATATATATATATATATATATATAGTGTGTGTGTGTGTGTGTGTGTGTGTAAGTCTGCATATGCTAACTGGTAAATAACTTATAGGAAAAGAACTACTACAAAGGGTTCAGAGACAGCAATAATTAATGTTTCATGGTATAAAATGTTATATTTGCAAGTTAGTAAACAGTGACAAAGGTAATTCATTTGATTGTCAGTATTTTAAGAAATATAGTAGAAAAATGTGGGCTACAAAATGAATTTTGGTCTTGCCTCTAGCTCCAAAACAGCATTTTTAATCTTTTACCAAATATCCATAGCTATGTTTATAGAATAATTTTATAGTATTTCAAAAGTAAAAAAGGTCCTTGTTTAAGATTACTCTTGAGAAGTACCACTGGAAAACCAGCAAAACTACCTGACAATTTCAACAAAAGCAAAATAACCAACCCCAACTGGGCATTTTATTAGAGAAAACTTAGGAAAAGAGTCATAGGCAAGAGAATCTATTATAGAAGTGAGGAAACCATTCTGTCTTGACTTTTTTTGTTTGTTTGTTTAAGAGGTTTTTGCAATAGGGTACATGTGCTCGCCAGAGAGACAGACAGAAAACGAAAAATCACTCCCGGGAGGGATGGCCATGCCACAGTCCCTGCTCCTCTGTTCTCTCGGGATTTTGGCCACATAGACACATGCGCTCAGCTTGAGTTTCTAGCCACCAGATCCGGGACTCTAACTAGCAGACTATGTGGGAGTCCAGCGATGTAACCATTACGCCATCTGCTGGTCGCTCTGCCTTTATTTTTACAAGTTTCATTGAGATTCAATTCACATACCATAAAATTCATCCATTTACAGTGTGTATATTTCAGCATATTTTATGAACATCATCACAGAGTTGTGAAGTCATTGTTATAGCAAATTTTAGGATTTTTTTTCACTCCCAAGATACCTCATATTTAGTAGCAATCAATCCCCTTCCCCACTGCCCCCTTCAGCGATAGACAACTACTAAGGTACTTTTTTTATTATTATTATTATTTTTTGTCTCCATAGATTTTTCTCTTCTGTACATTTCCTTCCAAGAGTTTTATTATTTTAGCTCTTACATTTAGGTCTACAACCCATCTTGAGTTAATTTTTGTACATTGGTATAAAGTGGGGATCCAGATGCATTCTTTTGCATGCAGATATCCAGTTGTCCTAACATATTGGTTTAAAAAAAATCATTTTTCCCTTTTCAATTATCTTGGCACCCTTGTGAAAATCAATTGACCATAAAAGGGTTTATTTCTGGGCTCTCAATGTTATTCCACTGATTGACATGTCTGTCCTTACACCAGCACAACACTGCTTTGATTACTGTAGCTTTGTATATAAATTTTGAAAGCAAAAAGTCTGAGTCCCTCACACTTCAACACTGTTTCAGCTCTCTAGGTCCTTTGTATTTCCATATGACTTTTAGGATCAACTTGTGTCTTCCAAAAAAAGAAAGATGAAATTTTGATAAGGATTGCACCAGTCTGTAGTCAATCCCTTTGGGTAGTGTTGCCATCTTAACAATATTAAATCATGCAATCCATGAATAAGGATGCCTTTCATTATTTAGGAATTCTTTCATTTCCATAATACTTTATAATTTCTGTCCACAAGTCTTAAACTTCTTTGGTAACTTTTCCTCTGAGTATCTTATTTATTTTGATGTTTACTGTATATGCAATTACTCTCATTTTTGGAAAGTTCAGTGCTAATGTATAGAAATGCATTTGATCTTTGATACAGTGATTTTATGTCCTGCAATACTAATCAACTTGTTCACTTGTAATTTTGCTTGTGACTCCTTAGAGTTTTTCTATAGAGATCATATCACCTGAAAATAGAGACAGTTATTCTTCTTTTCCAATTTGAATGCCTTTTGTATCCTTTTCTTACATAAATGCCCTGGCTAAAACCTCCAGTAAAAGGATGAATAGAAGCAAGAAGATGTATGTTTGTATTGTTCCTGAAATTAGAAGGATAACATCCACCCTTTTACCATTAATCGTGATGTGAGCTGGGAGTTTTTGCAGGATGCACTTCAGTACATTAAGGAACTTGCCCTTCTATTTCTAGTTTACTGTTTTTATTTAACTTTATTTATTATTATTATTTTTCAGTTTGATCAGAGAGAGACAGAGAAAGAGAGGGAAGGTGAGAAAGCAAGCAGCCAGATCTGGTATTTGAATCACGGTTGGCTATGAGGAAGTCCAGAGCCTTTAACCACCATGCCACCTGCCTGCCCGTTTTTGTTTTGTTTTGTTTTGTTTTGTTTGGAGAGGTTTATTGCTATAGGGCGCGTGTGCTCGCCAGACAGACAGACAGAGACATAGAGACAGAAAGCGAGAAATCACCCCCCCAGGGGGGATGGTCACGCCACAATCCCTTACTCCTCCATTCTCCTCTTGGGATCTTGGGCATGCACGTACACGCGCCCGGCGTGAGTTTTAAGCCACCAGGTCCAGGACATGAACCGCGGTCGACTATGTGGGAGTCCAGCGACATAGCCATTATGCTAACTGCTGGTTCCAGCCTGCCCGTTTTTATTCATGAAAGGGTGTTAGATTACTAAGTGCTTGCTTGCTGTTTCCTATAGGGTATGTGAGTTCACCAGATAGAGACAGACAAGTGTGGTGGGCAAGAAAGCACACCCTAGCGGGGATGGTCATGCTGCTATCCCTTCTCCATTCTCCTTGCAATTTTGGGTATACATGCCCCCATGCCTTGTTTGTTCTTTTCAAGCCACTGGATCAGGGACTGAAATGACATAGTCGGCCATATTAGATCCAGCTGTCTTAATCTTCCTGCCATCTGTGAAGAATAGTATGTGTTTTTTTGTCCTTTATTTCATTAATAGAGTTTCACTGATTGATTTTCAGATATTAAACAAACCTGTATTCTTGAGCTAAGTCTTACTTGGTCACGAAATATAATAATTTGTATATGCTGCTGCATTTTACTTATTAGTATTTTGTTGAAGATTTTGCACATATATAAATATGGGATATTGGTCAATGATTTTATTTTCTTGTAATGTGTTTGGCTTTAGTATCAAGGCATCCATGGAATACTTAAGAAGTATTCCCACTTCTGTTTTTTGTTTTGTTTTTATTTTTTTATTTTTTGGATGAGCTTATGAAAGTTGGTGTTAATTTTTCTTTAAATGTTTGGCAGAATTCACTAGTAAAGCCTGAGCATTTCTTTGTTTCTCTGTCATTTTATAAAGTTAATAAGATAACAGAAAGAACCACAGAGAATAGATATGTACTTTTTTTTCATGAATCTGCAACTAAGAAGCTATATGATTTTTGAAAATCTCATTTTCCATGCCTGTAAATTGAGAAGATAATCATTTCTATCTATTTTCAAGGATTAGTTTTAGAAGGTAAGTAAAAAGGTGATTGTAAAATCTGTGTGTAACCAGAACGTGCTATTCCTCTTACATTTATTATTTTTTGATTATGCTATGAAAAATTCTCTCTGCCGACAGTCTAAATTTCCATGAAGTATCTGAGAAGCAAGCCTGGTACCTTAATCTATGTCATTTAAAAATCATAGTATCCACAACATGCACTGTACTAAAATAAGCACCTCTGGCAATGTGTACCAAGCTCCTTTTGTTTCCCATTATTCATTTTTGTAAACTCTACAATGCCAAAAATGGCAATCAGAGCTCTGCTAGTTTCCTTACTTGGAGATTCAGGGGTGTTAATGAGAAAATCCACCATCACCTGGACATTCTTTCTACTTAGGCTGAACAGTTTACATTAGTCTTCATAGTGCTTTTCATTGTTAGGAAATTACAAAAAAAAAAAAAAAAAAAAAAAAGCCAGTCTCTAAATAAGTGGTATGTTTCTCATAAAATGCACAATTCTCTACCTGGAGAAACATCTAAATGTGTTGTTACGTATCTAGCTCTATGTTCATACCTAACATTAAGTGAATTAACTTATTTCTTTAACCTTGAGAAGAAAGTTAGTCCTTGTCTCCGGCAACTAGAGCTGCTATAACTAAATACTGTAAACCAAATGGGTTAAACAACAGACATTTACTTCTTTTAGTTTTAGAGGTTGGAAGTCTAAAATCAGGGCTCTAGCAAAGTTGAGTTCTTGGTGAAGACCTTCTTCCAGGTTTCAAACCACTGCTTCTCCACTGTATTCTCACATAGCAGAAAGACTCTCTCCTCTGACTTTTTCTTAAAAGGGCACTAATCCTACTCATGAAGGTTCCATCCTCTTGACCTAATCGACTCTCAAAGGCCCCCCCTGTAGATATCATTACATTGGAACTAGAATTTCAATATATTCTCTCTATTGTAGGCCACATTGCCTCTGCCAAAGAATTCAGAGTTTTTAAAGAATATATTTTAAAAGATAAACAAAGGTAAATAAATAAACAAACAACAACAAAAAAAAAACTATAACAGAAAAAATCTTCTGAGAGCTGAAAGCAAGAAAACTCTCTGAGCAACATCAACTAATCTCTCTGGCAGCATGCCATGAAAGTCATCTCCCTCTATGTTATCTGTAGCCTTTACTTAAACTTATTGTCTTTTCTCAGTCTTCAACAGTTAAAGATTATATTACATAAAATAAGAAATACCTTTGGGAACCAGCAGTTAGCGTAATGGCTATGTCGCTAGACTCCCATGTAGTTGACTGCAGTTCAAGTCCCAGACCCGGTGGCTTAAACTCACGCTGGGCACGTGGGCGTGCGTGCCCAAGATCCCTAGAGGAGAATGGAGGAGAAGGGATTGCGGCGTGGCCACCCCTCTGGGGGATGATTTCTTACTTTCTATCTCTCTGTATCTCTCTGTCTTTCTGGCGTGCGCACACACCCAATAAGAAAAAGCCTCTCCAAAAAAAAAAAAAAAAAACCTTGTAAAGTACTATTTTTTAAGAATCACTAAGGACTGTATTTTAGATCAAATTAACTAGTCTGCTTTCTTCCCAAGATCTACCTAAAATCCTGTCCATTATATTGAAGGAATAAATAATTTTATTTGTTAGGAAACTAAAAGTAGATTATTTTGAAGAAGCAATTTGCAAAGTTGAAAATCTGGCAGTATACCAAAGCAGAGGACTTCCAACACCATAATGTCACAATTATTGCATATTCAGTATGTTCTAGGCATGATTCCAAGTGAGATATTTCATCTCATCCTTTTGACAACCCTGTGAAATAAGCATCACTATTATCTTTATTTTATAGATTAGAAACTTGAGACTAAGGGAGATTAAGAAACTTGGCTAGGAACACAGTATTAAGGGGTGAAGCCAAGATTTGAACCTATGTCTGTCTCAATTCAGAACCAAAATTCTAGATTTCTATGATGACTGGTCACTTAATGGTCCAATATCAGAAGTTTTAGGACTTACAACATAAATGGAGTGCAAAATGTATTCCTTTAGTGACCTTCATTGGTATTAAATATCATCCTAATCCTAGTTCTAGGAAACAGCAATATCATTATGCTACCAGCTCACCCCCTACTTTCTTGAAGCCAAGATCTTTGATGAGTACAATCCAAGGCCCATTTACATAACAGATTTTCATAAAGTAACCTGGAGACTTATTAGGTTGTAATGTCAAATAAGTAGATCATTGTCATCTAAATTTCAAATTGTTGATTTAAAAATAATTTATTGGGACCAGCAGATGGTATGGAGGTTACCTCAATGGACTAACATATGACTGACCAAGGTTTGAGTCCCAGACCCGGTGGTTTTAAACTCACACTGAACAAGTGTGTGCACAAAATCCTGAGAAGAGACTAAAGGAGAAGGGACTGCGGTGTGGCCGTCCTCCCTCGGGGGTGATTTCTTGCTTTCTGTTTCTGTCTGTCTCTCCAGAAAGCACATGTACCACATAGCAAAAATCTCTTAGAAAAAAAAAAAAAAGTAAATTACTGGGGGCCAGCCGGTGGCATAGTAGTTAAGGCACTGGACTCTCACATGGCTGACCGCAGTTCAAGTATCAGACCCAGCGGCTTGAATCTCACACCAGGCGTGTGTGCATGCATGTGCAAATTTCCAAAAGGAGAATGGAGGAGAAGGGATTGTGGCATAGCCATCCTCCCCAGGGGGTGATTTCTCACTCTCTCTCTCTCTGTGTGTCTTTGTCTCTGGAGAGCACACACATCCTATAGTAAAAATTTCTCTCTAAAAAATAAATACAAATAATCAAAATAGGGGCTGGCAGGTGACGTGGTAGTTAAGGACGCTGGACTCTCACATGGCCAACCACAGTTTGAATCCCAGACCTGGCGGCTTGCTTTCTCACTCTCCCCTCCCACACACACTCTGTCTCTCTCTGGTCAAATTAAAATAAATAAATGAAGTTAAATAACTCTTTTTTAAAAATCAAAATAATTTATTGGAACAAACTCCTTGATCACATTTAAGCATAAGTACTTATAAAAACTAAAAATGCTAAATTAAAATTAACTTTGGGCTCCTTTGGTCATAGTTTTTTAAGACTACAGTTTATTGTTATAGTACTTTGACCTACTAGTGACATTACATAAAATTAATAAATTCAGATTACACTGAAAGGTAATGTTGTAGTAATTATAGTCTTACATCTAAAATTAGATTAACAGGTACCAATTGTGAACACAGGGTTGTTCTGAAATGACAGTTTTAAGACTGAATAAAGTTTGTATTAAGACTTGAGTTTTTTTGTATAAACATTTAAACTTCCCTAAAATACAGTGTTTTATAACCGACAGAAGATAATATTGTCTCATACTTGAGTTGGGCCATCCATGCTCAAGTTGTTGTGCTGAATGTCAAATATATATATTGCTATGTTGAAAAAGTCATGACATAGTTTTTCTATGCAAAAATGTATCATGACTTTTCCAACAATTTCTATTATCCCAATCTGTTACAAAAATTCAACTGTTAGTCAGATGAATTCCTGTCCTCAACAAACTTGCATTTTAAAATGTGAAATAATATTATTAAAAAAATAATTGATATTAAAAACAATAGCAGACAGCAAGTATTGTAATCTGGCACTGATGGAGTTTTGTCTGACACACAATGAATAAGGTAAAGTAACTTGAGCTAATACATGTAAAATGCTTAAAATAGCTTTTAATAGATTGTAGCTGTTATTACTCAACAAATTTAAATAATAAGTTACTTAAGTTTAAAGTTACTTATCTTTAAACCAAAAACTTTTCACCTTTAATATTATAGGTTAAATGAGCTATTTTATATAGATAGTGCCTCGCATAATACTCTCCAATCATCACAGTGATTTTTGTTGTTGTAATGTAATGCAGTAATGTTTTCAGGAAAAAAAAAAGAACCAACATGAACAAAGTTTCTAGTACTTATCCAATACTTCCCATATTAAGGCTATACTCTATTGGATTGGATCAAAAACAAATCAAAGTTTTTTCTTTCCATATCAATATGGATGTCTCTTTTTGTTGCTAGTACTATGAGCTTACCCATATACTTCTCCCATCAAGTCATCCCCATCAAATCTCATTCAGATATAATTTTCTTTCCCCATAGCATCCAGCTTCAGCTTTGGGCTCTGCTATGATTTGTCCCATAAACCCTATGTTTTAGAACTTGGTCCATGCATGAGTGTGACTGACTAGCCCTACTAAAGATTGATAACATCCTGTTTGCCTCCATTTCTCCATACCATGTGTTAGCCTTAGGATAACAATCTGTTTTCTCTCCCTGACCCATACGGCTGTTAAGACAGATTGATTCTGAGAGTTTGAGGCTAACACATTCTTGGCCTAGGTTTAGCCCCTACCCCATTTCTTTCATAATTGCTTATTTACACTTAATTATTGTACATCTTTGTGAGACACAACATGCATTTTCAAAGCATGGATGCAGTGTGTGAAAATCAAATCAAGGATAATACCATATTTTCATTGTTTCAACAAAGAACACCACATTTGAGATCAATAAGATTGGCAATATGTGTTTTTCCATTTGGGTGTGGTATGCCATTTCACAACTTATTTGGCCCATCTACCTGCATTCCTGTCTGTTAAACGCTTTTTATTATTGATCCTCTACTATCCTTCTCGCCCCTTATGCAGTCTCTCCTTTGAATTCTTTTTAAAAATCCCTGGCTTGGGACCAGCAGGTGGCGTGGTGGTTAAGGCGCTGGACACTCCCACATGGCCAACTAGGGTTCAAGTCCTGAATCTGGTGGCTTGCTTTCTTAATTCCTCTCTCTCTCACTCTCACCCTCTGTCTCTGGTCAAACTAAAAAATAAAATGAATGAATAAATAAAATAAAATAAAATAAAATAAATATTTATTTAAAAAAAAAAATCCCTGGCTTAGGTTTGCATTAGAGTGTGATAGCTATAGAAGGTAAAGTACAAAGTGCAGCGGAGCCACTGGAGACGAAGCCGTGAGTGCCTTGGGGTCACCATTTACCTCATTTTTCCCACACCTTAGTTTACCTTATAATAAACTCCTTTGCAGTGCTTTATTGGAGTTATCTTGTTGGTATTTTCAATCTCACTCATATCACTTTTCAACAGTTTCTGGTGGAATGGCATTGTAAGGTGGAAGAATCTAGTGAGTAGTGACTGGATCATGGAGTTTAAGAGGTGATGCCTAGAAAGTGGTGACTGGATCATTAATGGATATCACTAATCCATTATAGATTAGTGATATACCAGGAGATGCCATCAGCTTTAGCTCTTACAAAAAGGCATTAGTTCTTACAAGAATGAACTCTTATAAAAGGAATATAGCTGTCCCAGGTCTCTCCTCTTGCACATGCCTGCCATCTTCTCTACTTCTGTCACCCATGCTGTAATATAGCCAGTCTGATGCCAGCCTTACACCTTTGGATTTTCCAGCCACCAGAAACATAAATCAAATAAACCACTATTTTTTTACACAGTCTCAGGTATTTCTATAAGCAATACAATAGAGGCTCTTTCATCCAAGAGTTGGTGCAGCCATAGTTTGCAAGTTACAACGATCTTTTAGAATAATACATTCTTAATTCTGAAGGCAAAATGTGTGAAAGAATAGCATTTAAAATTAGGATTTTATCTTATACATTGTATGTTCAAGTTTAAAATATGGTAATTGCAATTTTCTTCTTGAACAAGCAAGCTATTAGAAATGAAATGCTCAAAACCAATTATGAAGAAAGTTTTTTAAAAAAAAATTATGAAAAAAACATTTCTTGTTCTATATCATTTCACAATTTTATTCCCTTAACAATACTTATAATTATCGAAAATTAGCTTTTATTCTACTTTTAAAAATTGTGTAATAATATATATGTTGTAAAAATCATCCTTTGTAGTATATAGAAAAGCATTTCATTATCCTTAAATTTTTTTATAGGATAACCAAACTGCAAACCAATAGTAAAAAGAAGAAAATATCTAAAAGTAATTTTTAAGTACATTTTTGGGGTTTCCTCCTGATTAAGCACTGCAGAAAAATCTGTACTTAATTTCACAAGTTTAGTTCATGGCTTTATGTACTTGGTCCCATTCTTCCATCTAAAAGGAAGCAAACTACTGTAAAAGTAAACACAGATAATCTTAAGTACCCTAAGAAAGTAAGACATAGGATCAGTTGTCCTACCCACTCCAACAATAGGCGTGGAATGCTGTCTTTTTCATGACAAGCAGTGTTAATACCTGGAAGACAATGAACTTCAAGGTCGAGGAAGATCTGTGGTTTGAATAAAAGACCTACTACTTACTGATCTCAGACATATTACTTAGCTTTTCATTTGTAAAATGGAGATATAACTACTCTTATCTTATTGTAATAAGCATTAAATAAGACATAGAAAAAGCCAACACATTAGTTTCTGGCACAAATAAGATTAAATGGTATCTGATGTTTTTATCATCACCATTTAGCCATCATCATCCCAGTCAGTAGCATCCCACTCTCCTCTTGCCTCAGGCTTTCTTTATCTGAGAATGATTTTATTTGTTCTTCCCATTTGAAGGATAATCTAGTATTCTTGGTTTAAAATGTTTTTCTTTTAGAGTTTTAAATATGTCATCCCATTCTTTCCTTACCTGCATCATTTCAGCTGTGAGGTCTGATTGCCTTTGTATGTAAGGACATTTCCTTATTACCATTTTTAGGATACTGCCTGTGATTTTTACCGATCTGCCTATGATGCGCCATGGTGATGATCTTCTTATGTTGATTAAATTTGGTGTTCTTTGTGCTTCCTGAATTTGTATGTCATTCTCTACATTGGAAAAGTTTTCAGATAGTATATCATGAAAGAGGTATTCTATGCCTTCACCCACTTCTTTGCCTTCTGCAATGCCTATAACATGGATACATAGGTTTTCTAGGGTGTTTAGTATTTCTCGTACATTATCCTCATTTTTTTTGTGGGGGGGGGGTTATTTTTTTGGTTATTTTTTCATTATTTTTTTGGTGGTTTGGACTACAGAGACTTTGTTTTCCATGTCAGAGATTCTTTCTTCTGTGTGCTTCAATCTGCTATTGATGCTTTCTAGAGACATTTTGATTTCTTTCATTTTATTCATCATCTCCAGTTCTATTTGTTTCTTTTTTATGATGTTCATCTCTTCATGGAATTCTTCCTTCATGTCATGGAATGCTTTTCTAATCTTCTGGAGTTGCTTTTTCTGTTTTTCTTGTATCTCACTGAGTTTTGTTGCAATGAATATTCTGAATTCTATTTCTGTCATTTCTTGGGTTTCTTTGTTCATTGTTGGTGAGGAGTTGCCTGGTTTTCTCCTATTTCTTGAAACTCTGCTTTGCTTATAAGGCATCTAGTGAGGCTTTTGTTTCTTCCTACTTAGTTGGGTAGGTTTCTGCAGCTGTATGCTTGTGCACTTCTCTGTGGTTTATTTCAGCTCCACACCAGTTTCCCTTATTTCCCAAAATTTCTAGTTCTGTAGTATCTGAGCACTAACTTGATAAAGTCACATGTCACACACGTGTGACATGAAGGCCTAGCGACCCTGCTCCTTCCTGGATCTGGGACCTGCAGATGGCAGGGCTGGTGATGGAAGTCCCAGCCAAGCAGCCCCAGTCCCTTACTTTCTCTGGGACTCACCGAGGACCAGGCCAGTAGTGGAAGGTCCAGCCAAACAGCCTCTTACCTTCTCTATAGCTATTAAATTTTATGTAGCTCTGTGAAGAAACAGCCTTTCCTATTATAAAAAAAAAGGAAGTAAGAGCTTCTCACTGTCTTCAGTGAGAAGAAATATCAGACTCTTGTTTGCTCTCTAGTGACTACTCAGATAAGAGCAGTACTTTCTCCTTTAGACAGTCCATGCTATATTGTACAGTTTGCTGGATTTTTAGGAGATTGTATTCTAATTCTTGACTAGAAGTTGGGATTAGTTAAAGCAGGAAATTTTCTTGGTTCCTTTCCAAGAGTTTGTAAAGAAAATGAAGGAGTGGGAAGGAGCCTGTGAACTGCCCTGCTCAAACATATCTCCACCTGGACTTTCAGATATGTTAGGATAAGAAGCATAAGAAAGAGAAATAAACTGCCCTTGTTTTTATGCTTTTATACTTACTCTTTCATGTTGATTTCTAGAGGTTGCTTTTGAAAAAGTACTTTACTTTGTAAACTAAGAGGAAGAGGGATTTTCTAACTTATTTGTGAATTATCTGTGACCATGAAGTGAGGTACCTGTGGCTTTCCTTGATAATGCCCAATCACTCTCCCTGCTTTGGCCCCAAAGATAAACTGCTAATTGAAGAGCTATGCAGTGAGTCCAAAACACAGAGGAATCAAGAATGAAAGGTAACCCCGAATTTAATTCCTTTCTACCTCAAATTAAAATTAAAACAAACTCTTAAGGTGATTATCCCATATATTAGACTTATTTCCCCTGAAAGAATGTAAATGACTTGAGAAAACAAGTCTTGTCTCATTTATCTTATTTTCCTTCACAATGTCTACCATAGTGCATACAGTAAATGCTTAGTACATACAAAAGATCTTCAGAACTATACATGAGTTTCAAATTATTTTTGCACCGAAATACTTTAAGTCCCCTAATACATGATAAGGCTTATGGCCTTCATTTAGATTCTTATTATAGTATGTATATTTTAAAGAAGTAGTATTTGTGGTACAAAAAGAATAGGATCAGAGACATCTAGGCGCTAGTCTTGAATCTGGAAACACTAAACCTGTGTGGGCCTTAGATTCCTCAAAGGAAAAAGTTAAATTGAATGATCTCTAATTTTGAGCCATAAGAGGAAAGAGGAAAGAAAAGTGGGGACGAAGGAAAGAGAGAAAAAGTGCTCCTCCTATCATCTAATAAGTCACAGAAAATTATATAAAGCAACATACTTATAATTTACTCTCTTCAATTCAAGGCTTCAGAGTGAGGAAGTCACTGTTCATTTAAAGACAAATTTAAGTGATTTGGAAAGAGAATAAATCATCTTATCCCATGCCCATGAAAGGAAGAGAATGTGGATGAACTATTAAATTACCAGCTCCCAATGGCACTCTGAAAGCTGGCCCTCCTATGTTGAGTCAGCACACCTGTATTTTTTATTTGGCCTGCGTGGTAACAAAATTTCTCAATTTGTCAAAGCCTATGCATCCATCTGGCCCCTAGTCTTTGTAATTTGTAAGGTGAAGGCCAAATCAATCAATTAAAATGCATAGTATCAATAGTATGTACTTCAATGGTTTAGAATTGTTATCTGCTGCTCCATGGAATTACATAAGAGTCTTTTCTGAAATACAGATAACAAGAATCTTATCTTGCAGTAACAACCTCCAGCAACCAAGTATGCTGCTAGTAGTTGATAGTAGTAAAATATTTTTCAGTACAGAAATCTATTTTAAAAGATAATCCAGAGCATATCTGCCTGCCCACCAAATTTCACAAACACTAAATACCACCTTCTATTCATTTTAAACATTAAATCATTTTTGGACTATTTCCTATGCACATCAACACATAAAAATGTATTATCCAAAATCAATTAACTAATTAGTTAAAAACAAAGTACTACTAGGTTCACTCTTTTAGGAATGTAAGATATCTGAATTTCTCAGAGGTAAGCAATAATTTGTGTTTAGAACAATTTTTTATAATAATGTATTATTTATTCTTCAATCATCTAAGGACTGCACACCCATCTGCCACCATCTACCACACTGTGGTTACTACCTCACTCACTGTCTCTGCCCCAACTAGCTCAGCCGCTGGCTGTATGTGAACCATACAGGTTGGATAAAGTCAAAAGAAGATGACCACTGACAGAAGGAAAGGCCTTCCATCACTGCCTCCACAGTTTGCAAGTACCCAGGAAGCCTCTGCAGAGAGAGGAATCAGGCCTGACCTTTGGAGATCAGAAAGCAGTCAGCAGGAACTTCTACATTGCATGGATTCTACTTGCAAAAGCTGAGAGGGGCCAACTGTCTGAAGTTGTTGAGGCTCTGAAGTACTCCTCTCTCCACAATTTTCCTTCCAGGAGAAAAGCAATGCATATTCTCCTCTGAAACTGAACCCCAGACTACCATCGTGGATTACAGCCATCCCACCCATAGAAAAACAAGAAAACTAGCATGGAACTACCTAAGAGCAAGAAGCTTTGAGGGAAAAGAGAAAACTATGGACCTATTACTTCATCCCCACCTCAGACTGCCAAGAGAGCTACACCTTCCTGAAGGCTGACCAGCAGGTGGAACTCGCATACAGTCAGGTTTCCCAGGATGGAGTGAGCAGAGAACACAAAAAAAGAGCATCCCACATGAACAGAAAGTATCAGTCAGGGAAGGCAGGCTCTTCCTCCCTCCCATCAATCCCAACTCGAAGGGAATGTTTACTCAATCCAATTAATGTTACCCACAGCACAACTCCTCTAAACCTCCCTGAAGTGTATCATGTACAGGCTACTTCAGCCCTGCCATGATGTGGAAAACACAGCCTTCTGCTAGGGATACACAGAGGAGTACATATAGTTGTGCTTCCTCCCATGGCACTACAGAACATAATCCAAAAATTCCACATGTGTGAAACCAGAACAGAGACCCAAATATGAGAAAACAAGGAAATGTCTCTCCCTCAAAGGAACAAAACTCATCAAAAATGGGCAACACGAAAGAATTTACAGAGATGTCAGAAAAGAATTCAGAATATTCACTGTGATAAAACTCAATGAGATCCAGGACCAGCAGATGACATAATGGTTACATCACTGGATTCCCATGTAGTCGGTTGTGGTTCAAGTCCTGGACCCAACAGCTTAAAACTCATGCCAAGCACATGTGTGTGTGTGTGTGTGTGTGTGTATGTGTGTGTGTGTGTGTGTCCAAGATCCCAGGAGGAGAATGGAAGAGAAGGGACTGCAGTGTGGCCATCTCCCATGGGGGGTGATTTCTCACTTTCTGTCTGTATCTTTCCCTGTGTCTCCAGTGAGTGCACATACCCTACAGAAAAAAAAAAATCTCTCTTTTTAAAAAAAAAGAAAGAAAGAAGAAAACTCAATGAGATCCAAGAGAAAAATGGACAATAAACTCTAGGAGATAAGAAAATCATTCCATGACATGAAGGAGGAATTCCACAAAGAGACAGATACCTTAAAAACTGAATCAAATAGAGCTTCTGGAAATGAAGAACATAATAAATCAAAAGTTCCCTCAAAAGCATTAACTGCATATTAGATCATGCACAAGAATGAATCTCTTACCTGGAAGATAAAGCCTCTATAGTCCAAACCACCAAAAGGAAGAATGAAAAAATTACCAAAAAAATCAAAAAGTGAAATAGTAGACACTATTAATGCCCAAATACCCATATATTGGGAATTCCAGAGGGCAAAGCTTGTAAAGACATAGAAAACCCTATTTCACAAAATACTATCTGAAAATGTTCCCAATCTAGAGAAATATACACCTCCAGATCCATGAAATAAAAAGAATGCCCAACAGAATCAACATAAGAAAACTGTCCCCTCAGCGTATCACAGCCAGATTGGTAAAAATGAAAGATAAAGATCATATTCTAAAAATGTTAAAAGAGAAGCAACAGGTTACTTGCAAAGGTCATCCTATTACACTATCAACCAAAACGATGCAGGCAAGGGAAGAATGGGAAGACATATTCAAAACTCTAAAAGAAAAACAATTTCAACCAAGAATACTACACCTGGTAAGATTATCTTTCAAATGGGAAGAAGAAATAAAATCATTCTCAGATAAACAAAAACTGGAAGAAGTCACCAACACTAGAATAGCTCTCGAGGAAGTACAGAAGGTAATATTATATCAGGAAAACTAAACAGACACAAATAGAAATAAGAAAACATAAAACAACTAAGAAAATGACTAACAAAATGGCAGAGATAAGTCCACAGATACCAATAATAATGCTGAATGTTAATGGGTTAAAATCTCCAGTTAAAACACATAGCCTGGTGAATTAAAAAAAAAAAAAATCCAGGAGCCTGTTGTATGCTGCTTACAAGAAACATGCCTCACTGATAACGACATCCATAGACTGAAAGTGAAAGGCTGGAAAATATTTCACACAAAAAGAAATCAATGAAAGGCTTAAATCAAGCTACTGATATTAGACTTCAAGACAAAAACCATAAGAGGACACAATATAGTGCTAAAAAGACTAATTAACCAAGATATAACACTGATTTACACATCCAAAGCTGGAGCACTCAAATATGTGAAACAGAGACTGCATCACATAATTGTTGGGGATTTCACACCTCACTGTCACCTCTGGAATGATAATCTAGGAAAAAAATAAAGAGACACAGAAACTACATGACACCATTAATACAATGAATTTGACAGACATCTACAGAACATTCACCCAACAACTACAAAATACACATTTTCTATCCCCACATGAAACATTTTCAAAGACTAACCACTTAACAGGGCACAAAACAAGCCTTTACAAATTTTAAAAAACTATATCCAGCATCTTTTCTGACCACAATGGAATTAAACTTGAAATCAACTACAGAAAGAACTCAAAGAAATAAATGGACACTAAGCAACCTACTTCTGAGTGACTTCACAACTACTTAAGAAATTAAGACAAATCAAAAGAGTCACTAAAACCTACAGGACAGAATAAATGCAGTTGTAAGAGAGAAGTTCATAGCCATTAGTGCTCACAAGGAAAAAAATAGAAAGATGGCAAATAAACAACCTAACAATGCATCTCAAACTGAGAAAAACAAAATGACAAGAAAACAAATAATAAAGACTAAAGAATAATAGAACCAAAAAAAAAAAAAAAAATAAGCAAAAGCTAGTTCTTTGAGAGGAAAAACGTAATCGATACACCATTAGCTAAAAATCAAGAACAGAGAAAGGAACCACAAATAAAATCAGCAATGAAACAGGAAATATTATAACAAATAAAAACAAATACAAAAGGTCATAAGAAAATAATACAAGCAAACTATACTTGCTTGCCAACAAACAAGAAAACCTAGATAAGATGGACAAATTTCTTTGCAAATATAATTTACCTAAATTAAGCCAGGAAGACATATCAATAGAAAGCTTGAATAGACCAACAAGCAATGCAACTGAATCAGTAATAGTCTCCCAACAAAGAAAAGCCTGAATTCTTTTTTATTTATCTATTTTTTCTCCCCTTTGGATTTTTTTTTTTTGGGGAGGTTTTTATTTTTTATTTTTTATTTTTTTTGCTATAGGGCACGTATGCTCACCAGAAAGAGACAGAGAGACAGAGAGCGAGAAATCACCCCCCAGGGGGGATGGCCATGCCACAATCCCTTCTCCTCCATTCTCCTCTCAGGATCTTGGGCATGTACGCACACGTGCCTGGCATGAATTTAAGCTACTGGGTACGGGATTTGAACCACAGTCGACTATATGGGAGTCCAGCGACATAGCCATTACGCTAACTGCTGGTCCTGAAATGCCTGGATTCTGATGGCTTCACTTTTGAATTGCAAAAAAATTTTAAACTAGACCTAAGCCAATTCTCCTCAAACTACTTCTAAAGATTCAAAAAGAAAGGAACCCGCCCAAGTTCCTTCTAGATTCTGAAAGCAAAGATGTAGCAAAAAAAGAAAACTATAGACCAATATCCCTGATGAATACAGATACAAAAATCCTCAACAAGATGGAATCTAACAACACATTAAAAAGATACACCATGACCAAGTAGCCTTTATTCCAGGGATGTAATGGTGGTTTAAAACATACAAAATAATAAGTGTAATACATCATATTAACAGAAGAAAAGAAAAAACATATTATCATATCAATTGATGCAGAAAAAGCAACAACCATAATTAATACTTATAACAGAATCAGCATAGAAGGGACGTTTCTTCACACAATAAAAGCCATATATTACAAACCTATAGCTCACGTCATATTAAATTGGGAAAAGCAGCAAGTTTTTCCACTAAAAACTAGAACAAGACAAAGCTGTCCACACCTTTTAACAGTACTGGAAGTTCTAGCCAGTGCAATAAGACAAGAGAGTAAAATAAAAGACATTGAAATAGAAGAAGTGGAACTGTCTCTCTTTGCAGATAGTATGATTTCAAAATCTAAATGAATCCACACATATACACACAAACTCCTAGAAATGATCAATGAATTCAGTAACATGGCAGGATACAAAATCAATAAACAAAAATGTATAGCATTTTATATACCAACAATGAACAGACTGAGGTAGAATTTAAGAAAGCAATCTAATTTACAAAGAAAAAAAAAAGGAAAGAAAGAAACCTAAGAATAACCTACTGAAAGAGGTGAAAGACCTCTACATGAAAAAACAAACAAAAATACAAAAGTAGAAATAGACCCTACATTCTTAAATTGACAGAATTAATATAATCAAAATGTCATTTCTATTTAAATTTAGACATTCAATACAATACAAATCAAATTACCAGAGATATTGTTCACAGGAAAAAACATCAGAATATTTGTCTGGGATCATTAACAGACCTCATATTGCCAAGACAATGATGTACAAAAAAAGAATACAAATAGGAGGCATCTTACTATCTGACCTCAAGGTACATTACAGAGCTGTGATAATCAAAAAAGCATGGTACTGGCACAAAAACACATATGTAGACCAATGGAACAGAATACTCAGAAATAAACCCAAAACATTGATTTCTGAAAAAAGAACACTAGATAGGCAAACACTTCTTAAATAAGACCCCCTAAAGCACAGACAGTAACCACCAAAATAGGCAAGTGGGACTACTTCAAGTTTAAAAAAAACTTCTGTACAACAAAAGAAACAATAATTAGAGTGAAGAGACAACTTGTAGAATGGGAGATAATATTTCCAAACTATGCTTCTAATAACCAGAACATATAGGGAAAACGAACAATCTAACCAAAAAAATGGGTAGATGAGTGAAACACATACTAAGACAGACACATAAATGGCCAAAAAGCATATGAAAAAAAAAAATGCTGAACATCTCTTATGATAAGGGAAATGCAAATCAAAATCACAATGATACTACTCAACACCAGTCAGAATGGTTGAATAATTCAATGAATGAATGAATAAATGAATGAATGACAAGCACTGGTGAGGCTGTGGGGGAAAAGGTAAATACATAAATTAATACAAATGTTTGTTGAAACATTATTCACAACTGCTAAGATATGAGATCTACCTAAATTCCCAAGAATGGATAACTGGATTCAAAGTGTGGCATATATACACTATGGAATACTACTCAGCCATAAAAAATAAGACATGCTGTCATTTGATACAAAGTGGATGAATGTGGAAGATTTAATGCTAACTGAAGCAAACCAGACTATGAAAGACATTGTACATCCCCACTCAATATATACCAAATATCTATACTCTATGGCAGAAACTGAAAAACTGAAAGATGTAATAGTAGAAAAAGCAAGTGTCAATACCAGAAACTACATAGTAAGAGTGGACAGTGAGGGCAGAAGGGAGGAGCACAGGAAAAAAAACATTTAACAGACACAAGAATGGAGTTACCTGTTGAGAATGATGTATATGGCGATATCTTTGACTGGATTGACATGTACTGCATGCATACTTTGAAAAACCATATTGTATGCTCTAAAAATGTACAATGATAAAATGTATCAATAATTGTTTAAAGAATTATTTAATTTTATTTATTCATTCATTTATTTTTTAATTTGACCATAGAGAGAGAGAGAGAAGAGGGAAAATGAGAAAGCAAGTCACCAGGTCCAGGACTCGAACCACGGTTGACCATGTGGGAGTATCCAGTGCCTTAACCACAATGCCACCTGCTGGTCCCCCAGAAATTAGAATTTTTATATCAAACTTCCCAAAATTTAAGAGTTAGCATTTTAAATTGTTTTAAGACACTGAATGACCAGAGAAAGCATGTATGAATACCAGAAAGAGTCTGCCATGTATTTTCAGTTTATGACTTCTATCATAGGACATAAATAGTAATAGACTTCCTATCTGAGAGGTAGCCAAGGAGAGGTAGAGAATGGAATATCATCTAGACTGCTCTTTTTACATTCCAAAAAAAAAATGTCATCTTCTTTAATCTCCTTTTATATTTGATTGATAGAAATCCTTACAGTAGCATTCATAATTACTTCCAAACAAAAAAAAAATTACTGCAATAGAAAAAGTTAGGCTACGGGTTTGGCAAAACACAGATTTTTTTTCCCCTAAAAATATGCTTACACATACCAAAAAGAAAGAAAAGTTTGAATCACCAAAAAGGTTTGTCTCAAAGATGTGATCAGAGAGTCTAGAACACCATATTACTCAGTATGTAAGAGGCTATTCTAATATTCCAATACAAAATTTGAATCATTGTTAAGAGGTAAGAAAAAAGTAGCAGGAAAATTAAGTACATTCTGTTTCCCAAAAGCCAAACTAAGAGAACATTTATGCCTGGACCCTCTCTGCCAATAGCTGCTAGGTAGTCAAGATAGATCACAACAAAGTGACATCGGGCTGCCCTGTCACCAATAAAACCTAGGAGAATCTAGGAGCCCAGTGAGGATTTTCTTAGTCAGCTGGAGGGAGAGACAACAGATAGGAGGAGGCCATTCCTCGTGCTATGCCTTCTGAAGATATGGACAGAAATGAGTGAAATGTGCAGTGGCTCCAATTATGGAAATGGGAAAGAACTGAGATGCTTTTAGTTGCCTTGCTATGGCAGCTTAGTGCTGATAAACCACAGGACTGTTTTAAACTCATCTGCATATAAAATAACGATTTTAAATTTGTTCGTGAATATATATGATGCTGACTTCTGCCCTGGAAAACAAAAGCAAAACAACTTTTTGCCTAGTTATAGACATTTAAAGCAAATTAAAAGAAAATCCTGGAAATTCTATCCTATAGGTGAGTAATAAATGTAGATTTTCTGCTTTTATGATGTCCACGATAAAATGCCAGATAAAATCCAGATTGGAAGGCATAATCTGAAATCTGCTAACTACAAAGACTTGCCAGGCAATATAAAGAAGGTCAAGTGATAAGGAGTCATCACACTGAATGATAATTTACAATTAAGGAAAAGCATACCTCACATATTCAATCACATAAGCAATGCAGTTTTGATGACAAATTCACCATAAATACTGCTTATTTAAGACTAAGTAGGAATTCCATGGGAATACAATGATGTTAAAATACAAATGAAGCAACCATAAACACAGTTCTGAGAACATTTTATAGTTATTATACACATTTAATTATAGACACAAAAGCATATTCAGATATATGCAACTCTGTGCATATCAAGACGCTAAAGCAAGGGCCTACAGGTGGAGTGGTGGTTAAGGTGCTGGATTCCCACAAAGCTGACTAGGGTTTCAGTCCTGGACCTAGTGCCGTGCTTTCTAACTTTTCCTTTCTCTCTCTCTTTCTCTCTCTCTCTCTGTCTCTCCCTCTCTAGTCAAATTAAAAAATAAATAAGTAAATTTAAAAAATAAGCTAAAGCAAAATTTATGTTTTATTTAACTAATTTTTAAAAACATGTAATACTTCCAATATTGCCTGAGTTTCTGTTACTTAAAAAATCTAGGTCACTTATTTGTAATGGAAGAATTTTAGAGTAGTATCAACCAAGTAACCAATTTCTGAACAAGAATTCTCTGAAACAGATCCTATATTTTATCATATTAAATTTTTAAGAAAGATGTTCACTGAAATAAATGCTTTAATACTGAAATCCCTTCTTCTAATAGGGCATGTAGAAGAATATATTTTAAAATGGATCTCTTTAAAAAATCTAAAATCCAATTTATGTCATCAAAACTATAAGATTGTTCAGTGTCTCAACCAAGCAAAAGATAAGCAAGAGTCATCATTATCCAAAGCAATCAGTATACACAGCACAATTTAGAAATATATGACTACATGGTATAGTTTAATTTCACATATATCCACCTTTAGTGTCAACTAAAATAAATGATAAGAATGACTGTTCAGCCATAAATAGTTTTACCATTGACAGTATTGCAATGTTTTATCAAGTATAATATACCACTGCAATGCAGTAGAGTGGCTACTAGCCACACATGGCCATTGAGCTCTTGAAATGCAGCTTGTGAAGCTAAGGAACTGGATTTTCTATTTTATTTCATCTAAATGTTAATTTAAAGAGTTAATTTAGGGACCAGCAGTTAGCATAATGGCCATGTCGTTGGACTCCCACGTAGTCGACCGTGGCTCGAGTCCCGGACCCAGTGGCTTAAACTCATGCCGGGCACATGTGCGTGCATGCCCAAGATCCCGAGAGGAGAATGGAGAAGGGATTGCGGTGTGGCGATCCCCCCTGGGGGGTGATTTCTCACTTTCTATCTCTCTGTCTCTCTCTGTCTGTCTGGTGAGCGCACGTGCCGTATAGCAAAAAAAAAAAAAAAAAAAAGAGTTCATTTAAAGCTACTTTAGATAGCGAATGGCTGCTGTATAGGACGACAGTATAGTTCTGTACATTAAAAAGTCATATAATTTATTATGTGTTAATTCTGCTGCTCAAATATAGTAGTAAAACTCATCCAGCCAAAGAATCAACTCATTATCATAAAAGATTTAAACTCCATGAAGGAAAGAATCTAGTATTTTCTTTTTTAATTTTTTAACTTTATTATTATTTTCCAATTTTGACCAGAGAGAGAGACAGAGGGAAAGTGATAAAGGAAGCCACTAGGTCTGAGACTTGAACCATGGTTGGCCATGTGGGAGTCCAGTGCCTTTAATCATCACGCCACCTGACGGTCCCAAATCTAGTATTTTCAATCCATCATCAGCTCCTCAGTATTTACCACAAAGCCTCAGAAATTATTGTATAAATGAATAAATAAATACTCCTAAAGATAAGGGAACCAAGAAGACCATTCCTCTTCACTGATATTTTACTAAATTTTTATAATCTATGTGAATAATCTGCAAACTAAAAGAGAATAAACCTAGTAATAGGCAAAATCAGGTCAATTTCTTGCCTTAAAATGCTCTAACACAATAATGGATTTCAAAATGGGATCAATCTTCACATTTTCCAGCAATTTTTTGGTTTATGTTTTGTTTTGTTTTGTTTTTGTTCGTGGTGGTTTTTTGTTTGTTTGTTTTATCCAGTTTTTTAGGTTTTTGCTATATGGTGTGTGTACCTGCCAGAGAGAAAGACAGTGAGAAGAAAAGTGAGAAATCACCTCCCGGGGGAGATAACCACACAACAATCCCCTCTTCCCTATTCTCTTCCTGGGACTTTGGGCATACACACACACACACACACACACACACACACACACAATGTGATTTTCAAACCACCATGTCCGGGACTTGAACAGCAGTCAGCCATGTGGGAGTCCAGTGCCTTAACCCTATACCACCTGCTGGCTCTGCAACATGATTTTCAAGCCACTAGATCTAGGACTAGAGTTGCAGGCAACCATATTAGAGTCCAGCGCCTTAACCACCATGCCACCTACCAGCCCCATTATAACAGAATTTTTAACATGTGTATAGAATACCTTTAATATAAAATTATTTTGAGTTATAGCTATATATTACATAATTTAAGTGTTTCTGCATTTAAATTTATGTTATATTTAACTTTAAATATCACAATTTTTACTCTCATAGATTAATAAGAAAAAACATTGTATTTACACTAAGTGAAAGTATAAGAATATCAGGAAAGGAAGTTATTAGAAAAATTTTTCAGTGACTCATAGAGAAAAATGTTGGTATCATAGAACTGAGTTATCATTTGTTTTAAGGTTATATTGCACAACACTTATCAAAAATTCAGATCAAGTAATTTTATCTATTTTGCACTGGGTTCAAAAACATAAAGGGATAGATAACATAGAAGAACGAATTAAGATTTAAATATCTCTACAATTATGGAAGACCAAAATTAAATTGAACAAAGATAAATGTAAAACCTTGAACTTGGGTTCAAAAAGTCACCTGGGGACCAGCAGTTAGCGCAATGGCTATGTCGCTGGACTCCCACGTAGCCGAGCGTGGTTCGAGTCCCAGACCCAGCAGCTTAAACTCAGGCCAGGCACGTGTGCATGCGTGCCCAAGATCCCTAGAGGAGAATGGAAGAGAAGGGATTGCGGTGTGGCCATTTCCCCTGGGGGATGATTTCTCGCTTTCTGTCTCTCTGTCTCTCTCTGTCTGTCTGGTGAGCACACGTACCGTATAGCAAAAACCTCTGCCAAAAAATTTAAAAAAAAAAAAAAAAAAAAAGTCACCTGCACAATGACAGGATTGGGTAGAGTCAACCCATTAAGTAGGCCGTGAAAAAATTATCTATGGGTTTTAAAGTCTATATATGCTAGTAATATAATGTAGCTAACAGTGATGACAAAGAAAGATACTAATACGGTTCTAAGTGTCATGCAGAGATTTACTCACAAAACCCAGAAAAAAAAACGTCAAACCATCTCCATACACTGGTTAGGCAAGTTATTGGATTAGACACCTTGTAAAGCTGGATGTTTCAAGAGCAAAGAGATGAATCGGTGGAAGTACTGAATCTTTAATTTAGGAAGTTTTAGAAAGGCAAAGAAGAGATCATTTTAAATATCTGAAAGATGGCTGCATGAAAGATCATTCGGCTAGTTTTAAGTTATGCAGTTTAGAATAGGACTGGTGAGTAAAAATCAAAGGGAGGCACATTTCAATAAAGTATAGGCAAAAATGTCTGGCAGTTAACACCATTCAAAACTGCAATTGCCGCTTTGCGAACTCTAGATATAATCATGCTGTCGAGATGAATAATTTAAGCCCCACTTTCTCCAAATGGCACGTGCATCACAGGAACACACCCAAAACCTTTCTCAATTTAGTTGTTACCAATGAACTGGTTTTATCCCATACCTTTCTGTTCATAATTGTTCAAACTGCCTGTGATCTCTCCACATCTCTTTTTTGTCTATACTCTATGCTGGGCACTCTCTTTGTTGCCTAAGCTTTGTGTTCAAAGTTTCACTCCATTGATAGCACCTTCTAGAGCCTCAGATATATACATCAGTGTTATCCTTTATTATAGAGATTGTTCATGTGATTTGTCTAGGCTGTTAGATTGAGAGCTCTGGTAGAATTGGGAGGTGTGAGTCTTGATTTTACCCATCCTTGAAGTCTAGCACAATGTCTGCTAATATGCAATCAAAAAATATTTGCCAAATAAATATTGTAGAATACACTGTCTTAACGAGTGGTATGCTGTATTAGAAAACTTTTAAAGGTTCCTTAAAATCCAATAAACTGTGGTCTTTGTACTATACAATTGACTATAGAAACTGAGTAGTCCAGGCCTCGATTAACCCACAGATATCATGAATAAGAGTTGTGGAATAAAATTGGCCATCATACAGTGCCCTGATATAAACTAAAATATTGTCTAATTATTTATCCAAGAATAATAATTTTGAATCTTCCATCCCACTGCCTAACTTACATGAAAGAACCTTAAAGCAGAGTACTTCCAAACTGCAAATACTGTAGAGTGACTTTGCTTTCTTTGTTTTTTCCAGATAATTTTTTATTTTTTTAGAGTGATTTTTGCTGCAAGATGCTCACTGAAGAGATAGAGAGAGACAGAGAGAAAGCAAGAAATCACCCACCGAGGGGATGGCCATGCTGCAGTCCCTTCTTCTCCATTTTCCTCTTTGGATTTTGGGCATGTGCACGCACGTGCGCGCACACACATACACCCAGCATGAGTTTTAAGCTACTGGGTCTAGTACTCGAACCGCAGTCAATTATGTGGGAATCCAACAAGGTAACCATTATGCTATCTGCTGGTCTCTGCTGTTTCCAGATAATTTTAGAACATCAATGTAATTTCTCAAATATTTTTGAAGTACCTCCTATATATAAAATTTAAGTAATTTGCTTTTACAAAGAAGAATGCTGAGCCTGTTACTAGTGTAAAAGCATTAAAGTCTAAGCAAACCATTGGGAATCAGATGGTGACGCAGAGGTAAAACACAATGCTTTGCAAAGCAGACCCACATGGTAAGGTGATAGATTCATATCAGGAGACTTCCTTGAGGAGGCTAGCTGAAGCTTGGAGTGGATTATGGCATAAAGACCCTGGTGGGTAAACTGTATCTCTGTCTCTGCCTCTCTCACTCACGGAAGAAATGAATAAATAAGCTGAAAAAAATAAACCTCAACCATTTGAAGAAGAGGAATGTGTCCAGCTTCTATTCCAGTTAGCAACAGAATTACTTCCTTTGTCCACTTGGTAATATGAGGAGATGAGAATGGCTAACTACTAAATATATATATACATATGTGTGTGTGTGTGTGTGTATATATATATATATATATATATATATATATATATATATAAATATATATATATATAGAATATAATTTAATCTTATAAATATAACCCTTTGTTGAAGTTTCTCTAAGCAAAGACAGAATGAGAACCATGTCTGATTCCTATCATTTTTTGACACTATGCATTCAATAAACACAATTCTACGAGCAAAACTATCTCTGTACCCCTTGTAAGTGCCCCAGGACTCTTAAAAATGCACCATTACTGAAATATGAGAGTGATCCATAGTGGTAATAAATTTGAGCCAACCTGTGCTCATTCCTCTAGTTTCATGAGGTTCTAGCCTTGATTAGGCAATTTAACCCTTTATTTTACCTCCCCTCCAAGAAACATTTATTGTTATTGATAATAATAGCATCATACTGTAGAGAGTGGCACAGTCCCACAAATCATCAGAAAGTATTGAGGAAATCCAGCCTACCCCTGCTAAGATATAGAGAAGGGAAACTGAGGAGGGAGTCTCTGAAAACTAGGATAACAAGCCAGAGAAGGGCCTTTAATCAACCACGAAGCCCAGCCGAGAGTTCTGGGTGCTGTATGTGTGTGATATTAGAATAGACCCATGACTGAAATGTACAGATGTACAACCCAAATCAGTTTAAATCATGAAGAAAATAAACTCCCCAAAAGCAGGGAAAGATTTCAGGTCTAGTCATGGTTAGGTCCAGGGATGAAATCATCTCATCAGGATTCAGACTCTGTTTTTACTGGCTTTGCTTTCTCCTACATTGAATTAATTGTTAGGAAAACTCTCCCCAATGGTGATGCTCAGCATCCCCAGACTAGTAGCTTAACCAGCCAGTAGAGAGTGGGTACCTCACTCACCCCTAAGTTTTAGCAAAAGTCCCAGGCCTAACCCTCCTTGACAAATTAAATTAGAAACTATAGAATTAATTACTCTGTTACTAATTGACCATCAAGAATAGAGTTGGGAGAAAGACAAAATTCATGGATTACAGTAGAGAAAGGAGAGGAGGACCTGTTACCAGCTGTTTAAAAAAAAAAGATGGATGCCAGGTAAGCAAAACGAATGAATATCTATTACATGGGTGATCCTCTCCTTTCTAGAGCCACAGTAAATGTGGCTCTTCAAATTGATGTTATATGTAATTAGGATTCATGGTCTTGAAACTACCTAAAAACCTTATCACAGATGATATTCCACCACAATTAGAAAGGGAAATCCTTTTTCATCTAAGTAACAGTTGACCCTTCACAGATAAAGGCTATAAAAGCTCCAGCTAAGACGTACAAGAGCTCTTCGAAAAGTTCATTGCTTGTTATGAAAAAACCAAGCATGGATTTCAAAATGGTTTTGCTCCAGAAGAAACTCAGACTTTAATCCCATTTTTCCACAAACTTTTTGAAGCCCCTTGTATTTAAATGTTCATTCTGATGTATCTTCCACCTAGACAGTGTTCACTAATATCCCAACAATAAGAGCTGATGAAGAAAACTGTTAACAATTTTTATTTCTAACACAAAATTACTCTCACAAAACAAAGAACATTTATACAACTGAAGAAAACAAGAATCCCTTCAGAATAGCCATTGGAATATAGATGTTAAGGTAGAAGGAAAGATGATGAAGAAGCAAAGAAAAAATACTGACTGACAGCTAATAAGTTAGTCTTGCTTCTGAAAACTATCAGGGTCATGAAACACCACCATGACTATGGTCCCAATATAAACCAGACGTAAAATTGCTGAATTATGAGAAGTTTAATAATTGCTACTCTCATTCAAGCCTTTTAGTAAACAATTTGCAGAAATGTACTGTGTCCAACATCTGTAGAGAACTATGCAGGGTACCACACCACATTATGCATTTGCTGGTCTCTCACTGCCTTCAAACTTCGTCTCCACCAGGCTCTCCTGCAAATTCTACAGGACTACCTTATGAAAACCATTTTCACAATACTAGCCACTGCTTAAAAACTTGGAATGGTTCCCTGGTATTAGCTGCATTAAGTCTAAACCTCTCATCCTGGATTTTAAAGCCCTTTATAACTTACATCAGACTAAGCAATCCTGTTTGCCACACTCCTTAGCATGTATGCTGTATTTCATTTTGATCCTTTTTTTATTCATCTGTACATTCTATGCTTATTTCTACCTCCAGAACTTCATTCATACTGATTCTCCACAGTGTAGAAAAAATAATGATCCCACAAAGATTTCCTTGTCCTAATCCCCAGAACTTGAATATTGTACCTCACAAGACAAAAAGGATTTTGCCAATGTAATTAAATTAAAGGCCTTGACAAGGGGACAGTATTCTGGATTACTTAGTTGGACGCAGTAAAATCACAGTATCTTTGTAAGAATGAAGCAGAAATTGGGCTAGCCCATGGCCTGGTAGTTCAAGGAGCTGGATCCCACATGGGTGAACTTGTGATTTGAGTTCTGGCCCTGGGGCTCGAAGAACATACTAGGCACATGTGCATACACGCCCCAAATCCCAAAAAGATGAAAAAATAGAGAAGGGATTGAGGTGTGACCATTCCCATGACCCATTCATGGTGCTTTTCCCTATTTCCCTCTCTCTCCCCTGCTTTCTGGCAAGTGTATATACTCTTTAGGAACTAGGAGGGGAGGGAGGGGAAGGGAGGGGAGGGCTAGGGACGGGAGGAGAGGGGAGGAAGACAGAAAGAGAGAAAGAGAGGTTTTAATGATACACTTTGATGATTTAGGAGAGGGCCACAAAGGCAAGAAATGTAAGCAATCTCTAAAAGGCAGAAAAGGTCAGGAAATGGATTTTCCCCTGGAGAATCAGAAGTAATTCGGTCCTAGGGCCCAGCAGTTAGCATAATGGCTATGTTGCTGAACTCCCATGTAGTCGACCGTGGTTCGAGTCTCGGACCCGGTGGCTTAAACTCACGCCGGGTGCGTGTGCGTGCGTGCCCAAGATCCCGAGAGGAGACTGGAGAAGGGATTGCGGCGTGGCCATCCCCCCTTGGGGGTGATTTCTCGCTTTCTGTCTCTTTGTCTCTCTCTGTCTCTCTGGCGAGCACACGCGCCCTGTAGTGAAAAACCTCTCCAAAAAAGAAGAAAAAAACAAGTAATTTGGCCCTGCCCAAACCTTCATTTTGGCCCCATAAAACTCATTTGAGACTTCTGATCTCCAGACTATAAGATAATAAAATCCATGTCACTTTTAAGACACCAAGATTGTGATCGTTTGTTTTAGCAGCAGACAGTGACCCCAGCATCACCAGGTACTGATATAGCCTTTAGTATATCCTGTCAATTCAACAATATTTTCTCTACCAAGCCTGTTCTGATCTTTCCCTGGTACCAGACACATCCTACATCAATGGTTTACTCTAAAAATATTACTTGTCTCAAGCAGACTCTGAACTGTTGGAGAAAAGAAACTATTGTACCTAATGCTTCATATGCCAATTGTAGTTATGCACTTAGTGTACAGTTCATGCTTTTATTGTATTTGTATTCACTCAGCAAACATCCATCAAAGGTATGATTCATATAGAATAACCTGCCAGTACCTGTGGAACTTGCTAAGAACAAAAACTACTGTCCTTCTCCTTTAGGATAATTTCTTAGGAGAAATTAAACATACTCAACTAACTAAAGGAAAATCCAGAGCAAACTAAGTGAAACTAGAGTCGAGAAAGTAAATCACTAAACATTAGACATGGAAGAGTACATTTTGTTGGGGGATTAAACAATAACTTTGTTGACCTACTTATCATGAATATATCTAGGTTTGATGTCCTTCCTTCCATTCTATTTTCCTCATTCTAATCATCTTTCTGGTATTTTTATTTGGTTTGAGACTGTCCCAGTGACAAGAGATAGTCCTATAACAACCTAACCCTCTCACATGCTCTAAGCTTCTCCTTATTCTGTCTTTACTGCCTAATACCTACATTTACATTAGTAATTACCATTTTTATTAGCATGTTCTATCAGTTTTCATTAGAGAGAATCTTATTCTCCTCAATCCCTTCCCTGAGCCAGAAATAAAAAGATTTGCAAGCATATGTAGACTACTGGCCTCTCTACTGACCAACTGCCTATGTACATTAAAGTGAATCTATATGCTGCCATTGATCAACCTAATTTTAAAATAGATCTCCCATATAATTAAATGGCATGATAATTTAAAAAAAAGCAATTCACCTGGTTTTATAGCATTATCCAAACTTTCTTGCTAAAATGTACAAGTTGTCTCATAAAAAAGATCATCAAAAAATGTGGGAAAGAGTGAGTTGAACAGTTATTAGATTCCCTTACTGTATGTGTTCTCAGAGCCTTTTCTATACTAAAGTGCATTGTGAATCCACATGGGGTATGTAGATTCAACATTTCAAAATGTTACTTTCCTACATAATCCTGGTTTTGCTGTTATTTTTTTTTTTTTGCTTTTTTTTTTTTTTGTATGGGTTGCAATCATACAAGCAATTTTGGAAATACCAATAGAGTGGAAAGAAAACTGTTAAAGAAGGTCTGAAATTGTAGTTTTACTACCAGCTCTTCCATTAACTAGTTGTGTGACTAAATCTTCTGTGGACAGTAATACTGTAATTTCTCCATTTAGAATCGCAGGGGCTAAATTAGATTATCTCTGAGGTTCCTTCCAGCCCTAATCTTCCATGATTCTATTTTCCCTGAATTAACCTAATTTTCCAGTGGTTTGGATTGTGTTCAGACAATGGACAACTAATATTTTCACTTCCAGTTACTATAAATTTTAGGAAAGGCACCTCCCTTCTAAATCTTTAACTTTACATACATATGAAACAAGGCTACATCTGGGGTCAATTACACAAATATTAGCCACTCCATAAAGGTTGAAAAGACAAATAAATTATGTGTGAACTAATTATTGGTCATAAAACTGGTAGTCCTCAAAAGATGTGCTGTACCTTGATCAACCTCTGACTTCACAAATTATCATGTTTCCTTTTTTCTTTCTTTTTTTTTTTTTTTGTGGAGAGATTTTCGCTATAGGGCACGTGCGCTCGCCAGGCAGACAGAGAGAGAGACAGAGAGACAGAAAGCGAGAAATCACCCCCCAGGGGGGATGGTCACACCGCAATCCCTTCTCCTCCATTCTCCTCTCGGGATCTTGGGCACGCACGCACACACGCCCAGCATGAGTTTTAAGCCACCAGGTCCGGGACGCAAACCGCGGTCAACTACGTGGGAGTCCAGCGACATAGCCATTATGCTAACTGCTGGTTCCCACAAATTATCATGTTTCTTATTTTTAGTTTTGATTTTTTTTTTCAGAAAGTTCATTAAGACCCAGGATGATTTTATACAATTTGCTTGCTCCAATTCATGAAACTTTGGAGTAATATGTCTTCCTTTTAGCATATTATTAATAAAAATTTACCACAGAAGAATATCAATTTACTCATTATCCACCTAAAGAAGAAAATGCTGTCATAAAGGTTGAGGCCCCCATCCAGATTGCATTTTTTTTTTAAGACATTTTGCCTTAGAGAATGTATACTCGCTGGAGAGGAAGAGAGGAGAGACAGACATAAACAGTGAGGAGGAAAGTGATAAATCACCCCTGCCAAGGAGGATGGCCATGCCACAAACCCTTCTCCTCCATTTTCCTCCCCGTATCTTGGGCCAGCATACACACATGCCTGGCCTGAGTTTCAAGCCACCCGGTCCAGGACCACTGCACCATCTGCGGTTCCCCAACTGCATTCTTCCTTACTCCCAGAGCTAATCCATAGTACTTTCAATAATAAGACAAGGAAACAATTAAGGAAAGTTCTATAGTAAATACCAATTGTTACCAATTCTACAGAATTGTCCAGAATAATTTGATGCATCAATTTCATACATTAAATGTTCTCTGCATGAACACATATTTTGTTTCATAGGATTTTTTTAAATCCTAATCACAAATAAAAAGTGTGCTATACATTATTATATAATCCATACAGAAATGGTTAGGAATAAACTGATGTCGTCATAACAGCATGTAAAAACAGCGTCTGTCAGAAGGTCGCTCAGAAGGTTTCAGACATTGGCCTACTCTGTCAACGCTAAGGTTTCTAGCATGAAGAGTAACTTCTCTCCCACTGGGAAATGTCACAAAGCACTGTCTATCTTATTATCTTTCCTTCTCTCTTTCTTTCTGTCTTCATTGTTTTTCATTCATTTTGATTTTTTTTTTTTTTTTTTTTTTGCCAAAAATAGAAACTGGCTCACTTACGATATTTCATTTCAGAGTATAATATATACTAACTTCCTACTCAGAGGTGGGAAGTTTAGAGATGTGTCATCCGTATCTAAGTGGTCAAAGCATTTAGTCCAGATTATTACATAATTTGTGAAGAAACAGAGATGCACTAACAGGACTTGGATAATTCAAACTGGACATTTACATGAATGTAATTATTCAGATGTTTGCCAACTGGGTCTTTACTTTTCCCCAATAGCTCTACTCTCCAGATGTTCTTAGAAGAATTTAATATAGTCAAGATTTATAACAAGCAGCTAAAAACTGGGCTCAGGAGGGGGGGAAGGGACGTGAAGAGAAAGCCAAGAAAAAATAGTTTCAACTCTCATTTAATTACTGTTTCACAATAACTATGTTAAAATAAAATGAATGTTATAAGCTATCTAGGGAGCACATACACAAAGTACTCCCCTAGGACTTTGTAAATGGAATCCGCAAGAGAAGCTATTTTGACCTAAAGCTGGGTATGGAGGTTCATATTCATTTGACAGAGCCTGTAGTTTTCCCTCTATTATTTTACAGAAATTACCCATAAACATATGCATCTATTACTATCAAAACTCACCCCAAAAAGAATAAAGTTTACTTCTAGAAATAAAAAAACATGTTCGGTAATAAAAAATAATTAAGAATATAATCAGCCTACATGTTGATTGGAGACAGGACATTAAAAGTTTATCAGTTCAGGGCCGGCAGGTGGTGTGGTGGTTGAGGGCACTGGATTCCCATGTGGCCCACTGCAGTTCAAGTCCTGGAACCTGGTGGCTTGCTTTCTGTCTCTCTCGCTCTCATTCTGTCCCTCTCTAGTCAGATTAAAATAAGTAAAATAAGTTAAATAATAACAAAAAATAATTCTTAAAAAAAAAATAATAATAAGTTTATCAGTTCAGAACCAGCAGATGGCGTAACGGTTACATTGCTGGACTCCCACAGTCGACTACAGTTTGCGTCCCAGACATGAAAGCTTAAAACTCACACTGGGCACAAGTGTGTGCATACACAAAATCCCAAGAGGAGAATGGAGGAGAAGAGACTGTGGTGTGGCCATTCCTTCTGTGGGGTGATTTTTTTGCCTTCTGTCTCCCTGTCTCCAGAGAGCGCACATGCTCTATACCAAAAATCTCTCTTTAAAAAAAAAAAAAAAAAAAAAATGTTGGGAACCAGCAGTTAGCGTAATGGCTATGTCGCTAGACTCCCACGTAGTCAACCACGGTTCGTGTCCCGGACCCGGTGGCTTAAAACTCACACCGGGCGCGTGTGCGTGCGTGCCCAGGATCCCGAGAGGAGAATGGAGGAGAGGGGATTGCAGCGTGATCATCCCCCCTGGGGGGTGATTTCTCGCTTTCTGTCTCTATGTCTCTCTCTGTCTGTCTGGCAAGAGCACGCACCCTATAGTGAAAACCTCTCCAAAAAAAAAAAAAAAATGTTTATCAGTTCTGCCCCCAAGCCCATGCTAGAAGTCTCACAATTCATCATTTATTTAGATTCTAATCAGAGAAAAACATAAATTATTTGAGGATCATCATTTAGCTAACTAGCAGACTTTAAAGTATCTCTTATGTCATCTTCTCTGTGTATACAAACTTATGTTTAGATAAAGAAACATTATATTTTCTTTTGGTATAACATTGAAGCTATACAGAGAAAACACATTATGACTCAAGGGGAGTAAACTAGCACTGCTTAACTACTTATGTTCACTCTATTCTAGCCAGCAACAGTATATTTTAAATTTTGCAAGATTTAAAGCCTATGTCCAACCCTGGAAACATGAAAATTTGACATTCTCTTTTCATCTTTTTAAATTTTATTTGTTTTAGGTTTTCACCATAGGGCACATGCACTGGCCAGAGAGGGGGTGAGTGGAGAGAGAAGAGAGATATATGAGAAACAGTGAGAGAAGTCACCCCCTCAAGACGGATAGCCATGTTGCAATCCCTTCTCCTCCATTCTCCTCTTGGGATTTTGGGCATGCATGGCATGATTTTCAAGCCACTAGGTCCAGGATTCAAACCACACAGTAAGCCATGTAGGATCCGGCACATTAACCACCATACCACCTGCTGGCCTTCCTTTCATCTTTTGACTATGCATAAATCTGAGCTCAATCAACAAGTAAGGAGACTTCTGGATATATTTATCTTATGTGTATCCTTCATAGAAAAATATTTTCATGTTATATATACCCACAAAAATGAACTCATTCATTCATTCAAATATATTCAGTGTGTACTTAGGATGTGACAGCATTGAACTACATACTGGGGATTAAATTGTGAGGGAAAAAATAGTTTCTCTCCTCATAAAGTTTACTATATTGTGTAAGTTAAAAAGAGCTGAATGATGCTGCGAGGGATTAACAGGCAATTTTACTGGTCAGAATTCAGGGAAGGCTTCCCTGAACAAGTGGTGATTAAATTTAGATCTAAAAGATTAATAAGAGTTAACCTGTAAGAGCCAAGAGAAAACTATTTTAGAGAGAGAAAAGGTAAGTACAATTGCTGTGGGGTGAGAGATGGGGAGACAGAAAGTGAGTAGAGAAGGAGTAAAAGGGAGAGGTGGGGTAGGAGCAATCCACATCCAACTGGACAAGAATGAGCCCATGAAACAAATCAGAAAGGAGCAATCAAGTCTTTAGAAAGAAAAGAGAGTAAAGTTATAGGAACAAAAATAAAACAAAGTTTGAGAAGTAGAGAATATTTAATTATAGTAGTATTGAACAGAGAAGTGTGATTGAACCAAAAGATTCCCATTATGAATGATGGCATGTTGGCAAGAAGCTAGCTGTACTTCTAGATTATACAGTATATTATTGTTATTAGAGTTCAGATACTCCCAGAAAAACCTCATCCTCTCTAGATACTTCCTCTCTCTCTACACATACACACACACACACACACACACACACACGTGCACGTAAATACGTGAGGGTCCTTTAAAAAGTTCATGAGAATGTATATAATTAAGGAACTGTGCAAGGGTTTCAAAAATTTTTTGCACCAAAATAAACTAGTACTTTCATTCCATTTTTCCACCTACTTTTGAAGTCCCCTCATATCTAGTGTGTTTGATTATATTACCTTATTTATATCCACAACTGTTTATAAACACAAGCATAAATGTAAGTATGTACATATATATCTGTACACAGTCATTTTGAAGTAAAACTAAAACAAATACAACCTATTTTAAAAGAAATTTTAAAAATCATTTTAAAATGATTTGTTTAGTGGCCAGAGTTTGGTTCTGGTCTGAATGAAAATTGAAAACTTAAATATCATTTGGGTTTTTAACTACGGATTCAGTCTTTTCAAGAGGTGACTCAATTCCTGGCCTCATCAATGATTCAATAACTTTGTTCCTTTGCTATTTTGAGACAAAAGTCTCTTTGTATTAACTAAAATGACCACTGGAGTAGAAATTATAAATTATGTCCTCTTGAGTAATATTCAGAATCAGCTCAAACACATTTGCGTCAGCTGTTGAATGTTTGCTTCATTTTGTCTTTATGTTGATAACATTTGCACAGGTACATTTTTACAAAGTAACATTACAGTACAACAAAGATAGTTTCATCCTCTGATTATTTCACACAGTGAATGTCAAAAAACAATTAAGGGATTATTTCACACAGTGAATGTCAAAAAACAATTAAGGAGGGACCAGCAGTTAGCGTAATGGCTATGTCGCTGGACTCCCACATAGTCGACCGCTGTTTGAGTCCCGGACCCGGTTGCTTAAATTCACGCCGGGCGCGTGTGCATGCGTGCCCAAGATCCCAAGAGGAGAATGGAGGAGAAGTGATTGAGGCATGGCCATCCCCCCTGAGGGGTGATTTCTCACTTTCTGTCTGTCTCTCTCTGTCTGTCTGGCGAGCGCACGCACCCTATAACAAAAATGTCTCCAAAAAAAAAAACAATTAAGATGTTAGACAGTTATGTGTATTATAGTTGCAAGGGAATGATTAATGAGTAAATTTATCAATAGTACATTAACTGAGCAACACCTGACAACTCTTGCAACCTATTAGTCAAAGAAAACAGTCAAACTTGTGGAAAAATGGGATGTTTCTGACTGTCACCAAGACATCATTGCTTGGGTGAGTGAGAGGAAAAACGTATTTTTAAAAGTTAAATTTGTGGGGCCAGCATGTGGCATGGTGGTTGGGGGCACTGGATTCCCACATGGCCAACCACGGTTCAAGTCTTGGACCTGGTGGTTTGCTTTCTCATTTTCTTCTCTCTCACTCTGTCCCTTTCTGGTCAAAGTAAATAATAAATAAAGCTAAATAAAATATTTTTTTTTAAAAAAGTTAAATTTGCAGGCACAGCTCTGTGACCTGGTGGTTAGGACAGCCAGATTCCACATGGTTGACCACTTGACTTGAGTCCCAGATTCAGTGGTCTGGGAGACATGCTAGACATGTGTGTGTGTGTTGTGTGCGTGTATGTATGTATGCAGAATCTGAAGGGAAGGAAATGAAGGATAAAAGTTTGTGGCATGGCTATGTCCCACAGTGGGTCTTTCCCCTCTTTTTCTGGCAAGCACATGTTCCCTCTAGCAAAAGAAAAAAAAAAAAAAGGCTAAGTTTTTGAACAAACGATAAGAATGTCATATAAACTAGTATACATTTATTAAAAATTAAAATATAGGGGCCAGCAGGTGGCAAGGTCATTAAGGTGCTAGATTCTCACAAGGTCAACCACAGTTCAAGCCCCAGATTGATCAGCTTGAAAATAACACTGGGTACATGTGCGTGCATGTACAAAACCGTGAGAGGAGAAAAAAGGAGAAGAGATTGTGGCATGGCCAACAACACCACCCCCCAGGGGTGATTTTTCACTCCCCGTCCTTCTCTTTCTCTCCAGTGACCACATACATCCTATGGAAAAACCTTAAAAAAAAACCCTAAAATATAAATTATTTTCTAATTATGTTCTCTTCTCAAAAACAGAACCCTGGCTTTTGACAGAAAGTAGAAGAATATGGGAGATTTACTGCTGAGTGAAGCAAGCTAGGCTATGAAGGAGAGACATTGTATGTCTCCACTTAATATATACCGAGGGTCCGCACTCTATGACTGAAACTGATTGACTAAAGGATGTACAAACACAAGAGATGGATGTACCACAGTAAGTGTAATGACTTAATAAACACTTAATTCCTCATGTTTGGTTGCTGGATACAAGGCCATGGCAATTGTTTGCTCGTCCCATAAGAACAGTTAGAAAGGTTCATTTCCTTGATGCTGTATTCCCTTCGATCATTGGAAAAACAATTGATTTCCTTTCTAATTAGACATGTTCATGTAGTCTTCTTTGCCCACTTTCTAGAACAACCAATTTTTTTAAAACTTATTGGAGAATTATAGGTAGTACAAAATGGCTATTTGAGACACAGCAAGAAAAGCCCTCTTGAAAGACACAACTGAGAAGGCTATAGTTTAATCCAGTACTTACTAGAATTAAAAAAGCTATTAAAATTTAAAATTTTTGAGTGCTCTGTATCTCTTCTTGACATAAAAAACATACATCATACATTAAATAAACAAGAGGGTTAGCCAGTGGTGCAATGGTAACACAATATTCTGCAATGCTACACCCATATGGGAAAGACCAAGGCCTCCCTACACACACGCGCGCGCACGCGCGCGCATGCATGCCTCTGGTCAGGGTTGGCCAAGGCTGGGGATGGATCGTGGTGTGAAGACCTTTCTGGGAGTGTCTTTCTCAGAAGAAATAGACTTTGGCATAGAACAGAATGGCCAGCAGCCTGTGGAGCACCATGCCCAAGCTGTATTGTGACTGGTGTGATACACACCTCACCCATGATTCTCCATCCGTGAGAAAAACACATTGCAGTGGTAGGAAACACAAAGAGAATGTGAAAGACTATCATCAGAAATGGATGGAAGAGCAGACTCAAAGCTTGATTGATAAAACAATGGCTGTATTTCAATAAAAGAAGAGACTTCCTACTCCATTCTCTGCTCCTCCTCCTGGAGGGGCGATGATCCCACCTCCCCCCAATCTCCCAGGTCCTCCTTGCCCTGGCATGATGCCAGCATCCCAGAGAGGGGGCCCCTCCCATGATGTCAATGATGGGCCCCCCTCCTCTCAGGATGATGCTAGTAGGACCTGTTCCTGGAATGAGGCCACATGCCCATGATGCCTGGGGCCCCAATGATGAGATCTCCCACCCGGCCCATCATGGTGCCCACTCAGCCAGGAATGACTCAGCCAGACTGATAAGGATGAAGGGAGGCCTCTGTATTTCAGTTTTATATTAACTTGTTCTATTTCACTAGGAGATCATGGTGCTGTGATTCTGGGTGTTTTCTAACAGCATGCCAAGGAAGACTTTCTCCCCCTTCCTATTAAAAAAATTAAAAAATAAGAGTTTAAAAAAATTAAAAATAAAAAGTGGAGCTCATTAATGTCTCTTGAATGCCATGTCTCTAGGTTTTTCTTTTATTCTCTTTGAAAAAAGTCATTTAACCATATTTCCAAGGATCAAATGTACTTGAACGCTTGCCTTTCAGGAGATAACTACATTGTCAATTCCCTAAAAGCTTAAATACAGTATTTTTATTGTCTTTACTTTTTACATTTTTCTCCAGGATATGACGCCTATGGTTTTAAAAGACCAAGAAAATCATGGAGATGGAAGCTTAAAGAGAGACAAAGACAAAAACTCAAATAACTGAAAATAAAGGACTTAGTCATATAACGGATTCTTACCAACATCTGAAGAGAGCATAGAACCTTGCTTTCCTAATCTAAGATCTGCCTAACTATAATTCCCTCAAGTCTCAAGCATTTCAAAACTGATTTCTATTGTCTCACAGCTCACTTCTGCAGCAAGGAAAAATCCACTACTAACAAGTTTATTGCAAGACCTTTGAAACCTAGAGAAATTTTAAAGTGAAGATGAAATATGATTTTATTTTACTCAAGTGCTAACATTGTTGAGGTCTTTTTTTTTTTTTCATTTTGAAATATCTTAAGATGTCTGCCAAACTATTATATGTCTAAGTTGTTTCACCTTCTGCTGTTCAGTAAAATCCTCATCATTTCACAGTATCAGCCGATGACATCTTGTACATGTGATTTTACATACATGCTAGCAGGTGTCTAAAGAAACAGAGGTCTGAAAGCAGTAATGGTGTAATGGTCACATCACTGGATTCCCACATAGTCAGTCATGTTTTGAGCCCCAGACCTGGCAGGTAAAACTCACACCAGGCACGTGTGCATGTGTACCCAAAATCTGAGGAGGAGAATGGGGAAGGGATTGTAGTGTGGCATCCCCCTGGCGGGTGATTTCTCGCTTTCTGTCCTCTGTCTCTCTCTGTCCCTCTGGCAAGCATATACTCCCTATACCAAAAAAATCTCTCTAAAAAAGAAACAGAAGCCTGTATTGCAACCAAACTGCCTTCAGTGTAACAAAACATATTCATTTTTGACATTATGCAGCTTAATATCTTTCAGAGAGTTCATCAATGCTGGCTTTTATTTATAATAGAAAAAGTTACCTAAAAAATGCACACTTGCAAAAACTTTTGCACTGCATACACGTCTTATGTACATAAATGTCTTAAACTCTCAGACCCTCACTTTGCTAAAATGATGAATCTCCCATTATATATCAATTCTGTTTCTATGGTACAGTGTACCCTAATATCATTAGCTAATTCATCAACTTCACCTGTACTAGGCTACATTTTCTTTGACCATAATTATCTCAATTAAGGAATAATAGTCACCTCATCCTCACTGCACATTAAATCTGCCACTTTATTCTTTTCTGCCTTTAAGGCCAAGACTTTAACCAAGAGTTCAATTGTCTTAAATTACAAGAATTATAGACTCTAGGTACAAGTCATTTCTTAGGTATGTGTATTACAAATACTTAACCACTCTACAGATGGTCTTTTCACATTCTGTCTTTTGATGAGAACAGTTCCTTTTGGATGGAATTGTATTTTAAAATTACTGTTAGTATTATTTTGCCCTGTTGAGAAATAGTTGCCTTTCCCAAGATAATGAGGCTATTTTATGATCAAATATATATTTCTTTTTTTTTTTTTGAGAGGTTTTTGCTATAGGGCGCGTGCGCTCGCCAGACAGACAGAGACAGACAGAGAGACAGAAAGCGAGAAATCACCCCCCAGAGGGGATGGCCACGCCGCAATCCCTTCTCCTCCATTCTCCTCTTGGGATCTTGGGCACGCACGCACACACGCCCAGCGTGAGTTTTAAGCCACCGGGTCCGGGACGCAAACCATGGTCGACTACGTGGGAGTCCAGCGACATAGCCATTATGCTAACTGCTGGTCCCATATTTGGGCCCATTTCTGAGCTCTTCATTTGTTCTGCTGATATATTTATTTATTATTATGCCAATACCATACTGTGTTAATTACTTCTACTTTATAATAAGTCTGAGTCTGGTATGTACTTAGGCTTGGGTCTTTTTCTTCAAGACTATTTTGACTATTCTAGGCATTTCAAATCTTCATATTAGCTTTAGTATTAGTTTCTACAAAAATGTAGTTGGATTTTGATTGGGATACATTCAAGTCATATAAATCAATGTATGAAGAAGTAACATCTCAGTAATAATTTTCGAATCTATGAATATAGAATTTTTTTACCATTTATTCAAATCTTCTTGAATAGCTCAGTGAAATTTTACTATTTGGGGTGTAGAGAACTTCAACATTTCTCTTAAATTTTTACTTAGGTATTTGTATCCTAGTATTTTCAACATATGATTTGATGTTATTATAAATGGTGTCTTAAAAATACTTATTTACTATTATTATTTTATGTCCCAAATGGTTTATTCATAGCATATATATTTGTCTGTGGTGACACAATAAACAATAACTACAAACTTATGACTGTTTCATCTGACTAATGCTATCTCTCATTTTCACTCTCATTTTCTCATATTCTGGGCCAATAATCTATGTACTGTCATCATCCTAGCCATCTTACAAGGGAATTTTTATAATCATTTCATACATTCATGACAGCTTACTATACCCTAAAATTATAGCATAACTATTAATTGTTTAAATTGATATGAACTTACTTTTCCAAAGACTTTCCACTGCCTCAGTCCTGAAATCTCTGCTTCTTCCCACCTTTGTTCTTACAATTTATGCCAAATTAACTAGTCACAGAATCCTACCCATAAGATTTTCCAAGTTATTTAATGCTTTTCCTCCTTCACTAAAAAAGTTTCAAAAATTAGTCACTTATTCTGCTTTCAGTTAACAATGTTCAAATAATTCCTTTATTCCCCTTCTAGTAAAGAATCCTTGAAAAATAGGCCTTTGTTGTCCTCTTCTAGAAAAGAATGCTAAAAATATCATTTATAAAAGTATATTCAAGTGTGGCAGTGGCCATAAAATGAAATAATCAAATGTTATAAAACTATTGGAGTTAGTGAGAAACTTATCACTAAATTTCAATGAAGAGCATAGTTTTGTATACGAGATATACTTCTTAAAGTCCTCAACACTGAAAATTGATTCCTAGAAATAATTAAGTAAAATAATTATGTTTAGATCACTAGTCCATTATTTGGATTTAGAGACTAGAAAGGCAGGGTAGATATGTTCTTTTATGAAGAAACACTAACAACAAGAAAAAGTTTTCTGCAAAGATGCTCATTTATCAAATTCTTCTTTCCAGAAAATCTTACGAAAAATATTTAAAGAGTACTTTAAAGGGAAGTTTTTTCCTCATATGTCAAGCATACAAAACAAGACCAGATTAAAAAAAATCCTAAGAGATCATTGCTGAAGGGAACTAGGATCATATACATGACAAGGGGCTAAACCAGGAAGGGCTTTGACAGTGGTAAATGCCACTTTTTTTTTTTTTTTTTTTTTTTTTGAGAGGTCGCTATAAGACAGACAGAGAGAGACATAGAGACAGAAAGCAAGAAATCAAATGGTCACCTTTCATTCTCCTCTCGGGATCTTGGGCACGCACGCACACGCACCTGGCGTGAGTTGTAAGCCACCGGGTCCAAGACGCAAACTCAACTACGTGGGACAGCGAAAATTACGCTAACTGCTGGCTCCCGTAAATGCCACTTTTAATCAAAGGATGGGTAAAGACCTTCAGCCGAACTCAAAACGTACAAACTTGCACAGAAAAAAAAACTTTATTTTTTTAGATTTTTTTTGACAGTAATAAATTAAAAAAAAAATTCTTTTTATTATTTTTGTCATGTAATATCCCCAAGCCAAATATAAATAACATCTATACTGAAATACAAAACTGTAGGTTAGAACATGAGGTAGCTAGATAAGTCGTTTTTTTAATTATATAATGGAGACTTCCAGTTTTGGACCTAGCATGTAAAGAGATTAGAAGACACTCTACCCTAACTACAGGTAAAAAAATTAAACTAAAAAATCAGCAACTCTTCTTAGATCAGTAAGAAAAGTATGTTCGCAGGTCAAACGACAGTCCCTGAACTGGCAAAACAGAGAGACACAGCATCCTAACTTACTGAGGCAAAAACCCAGAAACAGAAATCTCCTTCAAACAAGTGCCAGGATACATGAACAGTAATCATCAAATTTCTGCAGGCTCAGTGTGGAAAAGCCTGAGAGATTAAAAACTTTGAAAGGACCCAGTCAATCAGAGACATGCTGCTATGCACCTATGAGAATGGTCAAAATCCAGACCACTACACCGAATGCTGGTGAGGATGAGAACCAACAGAAACTCTCATTCATTGCCAAGGGAAATGAAAAATTACTCAGCTACTTCGGAAGATAGTGATCTTGGCAGCTTTCTACAAAGCTAAGCATATTCTTGTCATCTAATCCAGTAGCTGTGCTTTTTGGTATTTACCTAAAGGGCTCAAAAACTTAGTTACACACAAAAACCTGCACATGGATGTTTATAAAGTTTTATTCATAATTGCCAAAACCTGGAAAAAAAAAGATGTCTGCCCCCTATAAATGAATGAATAAACTGTAATATACACAGACAATAGAATATTACTTAGCTCTGAAAAGAAATGAGCTATGAAACTATGAAAATACACATGGAGAAAACGTAAAAAAAAAAAAAAAAAAAAAAAAAAAAAAAACTAAACACATATTACTAAACCCTTCTTTACTAGAAGGAGAATAAAGGAATTATTTGAACATTGTTCATTGAAAGCTGTAATCTGAAAAGGTTACATACTATATAATTTTAGCTACAGGATGTTCTGAAAAAGGCAAAAATTATACAGGCAGCAAAAAGGTCAGTGTGTGTGCGTCCCCAAGTTCCCAAGAGGAAAATGGAGGAGAAGCAATTGCAGCGTGGCCCTCCCTCTGGGGTGGGAGGTGATTTCTTGCTTTCTGTCTCTCTGTCTCTCCAGTGCGCGCACATGCCGTATAGCAAAAATCTCTTAAAAAGAAAAAATCAGTGATTGCTAAGGATTAAAGAATAGGGAGGGATGAAGAGGCAGCACTTAGATTTTTCAGCAGTGAAAATACTCATTATGATAACATAATGGTGGATATATACTATTATATGTATGTTCGAACCATAGAATATACAACATCAAGGGAGCCCTAAAGTAAACTATGGAGTTTGAGTTATAATGACATGTCAATGTAGGTTCATCACCCGTAATGTATTGTCACTATTTTTAGGGATGTTAATAATGGCTGTGCATGTGTAGGGGCAGTAGGTAGACGAAAAATACCTGCACCTTCCACTCAATTTTGCTCTAAAAAAATAAAACTGATTAAAAAAAATACATCGACCCATATATTTAAGATGTAAGCTAGTAACTATATGTAAGTGATACCTTTGAAAATTAAAACAAAAAAAATATGGTCAGATATGTACATAGAAGACACTTTGAAATGAAGCCCCCGCCCCAAATGAGAATTTTTTTTTTTTTTTGAAGATACTACCAGATATCATTAGAAAACAACCAAGCCAAAAACAATGTAGTGAGTCATGGCAAGGAAATCATTCTATACAATAAAAATCTGATTTGTTCCAAATGCATTTTTAAAAAGAACATTACATTTTACTGCATTTCCAGAAAGAGTTTTTAAATGAAATAATATAATTTAGAAGAAAATATTGTTAGATACAAAAGTAGAAATACCCTGCATGTAGAAAATTCAGTAGTGGCCCAAAGCATGCTGTTTCCATGGAGAGGTAAATAGAACAAGTGTGGGTGAATTTTATGTATTGCGAATTAATTCAGACATAATTAAAGGACTTGGGCTTTGTCTACATAATGCTAAAACAACAGTAACAGAAAGAAATCTGAACCACCAGTTGTTTAGTTTATCCTATATTAAAAATTATAATTCCCCCTCACAGAATTGAAATAAAGTACTTGTAAATAATTTCCTTAAATACGAAGTAATTGTACCAAGTATTTTTAAGACTCGTCTTTCATAATATGATGGATCTTTACCCCAGAAAGGTGTGTAGTAGATTTTTGCATATTAATAATGCAAGACTTTCATGAAACCCCTGAAACACATTCATATACTCCTAGATTAAGATGTTATGATATATCCACTCAATCAATATAGAATACCTAGTAACTGCTAAAATGGTTTAACAAACCAAACATAATTATTAGTCTACAAGCCATATTTGCATGGCCCAATTTAACAAAAAAATAAATAATAATAAACTACTTATACTTAAATAAGTACATAATATCTGTAGTAAATCTGAAGAACACACTTAAATATTTCCAATGAATAAGCTTTTTAAAATAATAATTTCTTAAAACCTCTTCCATATCACCAGTTTTTCTTTCCACAAGATTCCTATATAAATGCTAGTTTATATCCTTTTTTTTTTTAGAGAAATTTTTGCTATACAGTGCGTGTGCTTGCCAGAGAGACAGAGACAGGAAGCAAAAATCACCCCAGGGGGTGGCCACACTGTATCCCCTTCTCTTGCACTCTCCTCTTGGGATGTTGAGCACTCACACACATGCACCCAGCATGAATTTTAAATCACCAGGTCCAGGACTCAAACCACAGTTGCCTACACGGAAGTCCAGTGACATAACCATTATGCCATCTGCTGGTCCCAATGCTAGTATGTCTTAAGAAAATGTAGCAATCAATAAAATAAGCCATCAGTAAAAAACGTCATCTTTAATTCTTTTTGTTTGTTTTTTAGATTTTTACCATAGAGGGCGTGCGCTCGCCAGAGAGATACAGTGAGAGGGAAAATGAGAAGTCACCTCCCCCGGAGGGGATGGCCACACCCCAATCTCTTCTCAATTCTCCTTCTGGGATTTTGGGCACACATGCACACGTCTGATATCATCTTCTAGCCACCAGGTCCCAGACTCAAACTGGTCAGACATGTGGGAGTCCAGTGCCTTTGCCACCACATCACCTGCTGGCCTCAGTCATTCTTTAATTTTTACTCTTACTCAAAAAAATGTGAAAGTAATATTTTTTTCAAAATACTTTTATAATCCTGTGGCCAGTCAGGTGATGGTTAAGGCAGCTGGATCCCATATGGCCAACTGCGTAGTTCAAGTCCCAGAGCTGGAGGCTTGAAAAACACTATCTCTCTGTCTCTGGCAACTGCACTACCCTACAGCAATTAAAAAAAAAAAAAAAAAAAAAAAAAAAGCTATTATAACTTTCTAAAAGATTAAAATCATGTAAATTTTAGCATTAAAGAAAATAAATATTCTCAGTGCTATGGGACTTTTCAAATAAGAGTTGTACTTTTAAGATCAAAGAGAAGGAGCATCTAAAACGAAAGGGTATAGCACCTTCTCTCCTTGACTACCCTAGACCTAAGTCTCTGTACTCAAAATGTGGTTGTCTGGAGGGGCCAGCAGGTGACGGAGTGGTTAAAGCACTGAACTCCCACATGTTCGACTGCAGTTTGAGTTCCAGACCTGGAGGCTTGAAAATAATGCCGAGTATGTGTGCATGCATGCCCAAAATCTAGAGAGGATAGTGTGGGGAGAAGAGACTGCAGGGTGGCCAGCCCCCTGCGGTGATTTTGCACTTTCTCCCTTGCTGCCTCTGTCTCTCTAGCAAACACATACGCCAAAGCCAAAATTCCTCTCTCTTTAAAAAAAAAAAAAAAAAATGTGGTGATCAGGAGGCTAGCAGGTGGCGTGTTGATTAAGGACTGAGATCATTTCAGAACATCCATAAAGTCAAAACTAATGTGAAAACAATACCAAGGCATTATTTGCACTTTTCACTGTATTACATTTTCACAGGTGATTCAAAAGCCATGGCAGATCAAATTGCCGGCTCCTCAGCACAAGTTGATGCTGTAGCTCCAGACTGTACAGGAAGTCCAGTAGGACTGGTTTTCTGTAATAGTGAAATAATTTATGTCTCTTAATTATGAATCTATGTGTTTCAAAGATTTCTTAAAAAAAAAAAAAAAAAAAAAAACTCTAACCCAACTTTAAAACTTGTCCAATGTCATGTGTCCAATAACACCCTGTTCCTTAACTTAATGGGTCATCGGGAAAGTCATGACGCATTTTTGCATAGAAAAACATAGAAAAATACATCATGACTTTTCTGTCAACCTAATATTTCATTTTCTAGAGTGTAAAATTTTAAACGGTAAAAAAAATAAAATAAAATAATAATAAAAATAAATAAAATTCTGTAGAATATTCAGTAGAATTGGCCAAAGTCCCAAGAACAGGACAGCGCTAAATAAATATTAACATTTACTACATCTCTGGGGCTGGGAGATGGCATGTTGTTTAGGGCGCTGGACTCCCACAGGGCTGACCACGGTTTGAGTCCTGGACCTGGCAACTTGCTTTCTCACATTCTCTCTTTCTCTTTCTCTCTGTCCCTTTCTGTCAAATTAAAATAAATAAAGATAAATAAAATAATTCTTTAAAAAAACAATTAGTACATCTCTTAAAGTGACAAAATTTTTTCTTTACCAATTTCTAATCTTTTCACAGCCAATTTTATTCTACTGTTCTGTAATGCTTTCTGGCCACATTCATTTTTCTCAGTTCGGTTTCCAATTTTGATTCAATCTAACTTTGACCCTTACAGAACTATCACCAGAAACACAATCATATGGAATTTCCCTGTATCCCATTCCAGCATTATACATCCCACTATGGATTACATTGCACCCAAAATAAGACAAGGACACCAATAATCCTGCAGAATTTTCCCTGAAGTCAGTAAATTTCATTTTATCATCCAAAGAATTATTTGTTCATATAACATTCTCCAAATCAATTTTGACTTAACCAGAACCAAATTTGCTTTTCAAACAAAACTTGAATTTTTGGTCAGGGTTCATTTTAAACCATCACAGTTCTCATGCCCTGGTTGAATCTGCAGCTAATCAGTAAAGGAAAACCAGCTTTTCATGCCTTTATTACCTACTTTGAAATTCCTAGATTCCACTTAAACAGAGAGTCATCATTTTTTTAGCAAGAACACTGAAAATCTATTGTGATTTAAATAGCAAAAGAACTGTCAAGGGCAGGGAAGGTGCTAGAAAATGACTAAGTAATTTCTGTGAAGCATATTATTTTCCTTCTAATTTTCCATCAAACCATAGCATGGTTACAATTGGGTAAAACTGTCTCCTATCTCTTGCAAACCGTCTTGCAAGAATATTCACAACACAGCACCTAATAATTCCCAGCTAGTATTAAAATATGATATAGTTAATGTGGAACATCTTCTTTTAAGATAAAAAGCATTTTTTTTCTTTTTTTTTTTTTTTTTTTTTTTTTTTTTTGAGAGGTTTTTGCTATAGGGCACATGAGCTGGCCAAAAAGACAGAGAGACAGAAAGCGAGAAATCACCTTCCAGGGAGGATAGCCTGCCGCAATCCCTTCTCCCCCATTCTCCTCTCGGGATCTTGGGCACGCATGCACATGCACCTGGTGTGAGTTTAAGCCACCAGGTCCAGGACTCAAACTGCAGTCTACTATGTGGGAGTCCAGCGACATAGCCATTATGCTAACTGCTGGTCACAAAAGCATTTTTTTCAATCCAGTTTCTAAGCCCTTTGTGAAATCACAAACTATGACTAACTAGAGAAAATTGAAGTAACCAGAACCATGCTTTGCTTCAATGAACAGAAAACTACAAAGTCTCCCATAGCCATCATAGTTTAAGTTTTTTTTTTCTCTAAGGAACCAAATTTATTTGATAAAGGCCAAAAAGTCAGAACTGAAAACAGGCTTTACCAAACAAGTGAACAAAACAAACAAACAAAAGAAAAAAAAAAAAAAAAAAGAAAGAAAGAAAAAAAAGTTAAACAAGTACAGATGCCTAATAACTATTCCTCACTTGCCTTGCATCTTCTTCAGAGAAAATCATTGGTTGATTTTCTACAATGCAGAGTAAAATGTATATAGAAATTTTTCTGCATCTCATCCAAAACAGAGATGACCAGCATCTATAAAGTGTTTTTCAAAAGAATGTTTCATTTCCCTTATCTACAATGATAATCTATGTTACCTCAATATTCCATTATGCTGACTAAATGTTTAGAGTGGATAAGCATCAATTACCATATTAGTAAACATCAATATCTCCGTAACTCAGAAGTTCTCCTGAGACCCTTTGGAGATGTTAGTCAAAATCATTCTATGAGAAGCATTTTAAAAATCAGTTCCAGAGAGTTTTTAATTTGTACATCAATTCATTTTGCTAAGAGGGCTTTTTAGTTGTTTTATAGTGTATAACGTATCTATCCATCCATTAGTCTGTTTCAGGCACTGAGGAAGGTTTAAAAAAAAAAACTAAATAAGTTACACTTTTTATTATACTTATCACCAATTCCATGTTTTATTTCAGTCCAAAATCCACAACAAATCCAATAGTCAATCTCAAAATGAGGTCTCAAAAATAGGTATGAAAAAACATCAACTTGCTATGACATATCCCCTTGAGGAGAAAAAAAAAAAAGTATGATGCCAATTGATATTAAAACAATTAAGTGCAATTATCTAATTTTCTAGCTGGCTCTGATTTTTTAAATGGCTTCTGCTCTGAAAAAAATAATTTAAAATTAAATATATAAACAATACTATTTTGCATTTCAGAAACCTGGATTAAAAAGTGTCTCAGGTGACCTAACTGAATTAGGTAGCAAAATAATTTCAATCCTGATTTTCAGAGAGACAGGAAATGATGCATAAAGCCTAACCATGAATATAAGGCACTGAGGTGACTAGAATAAGTAGCTGCCAATTCATGTAGTTCATTAGGAGTCAGCAAACATGAAAAGACACAACCCATGGCTCATTTGCTCTATTTTATGCCCAAACACTCTAGAATAAAAATAGACTATTATTATAAAATTATTTCTAATGGAAAGCTGACTCATAATCTATCTGCCAGATCATTAATTAATATGGCAATCATTCTAATGTCAGAATTGGTGTCTTAGTCAGCTAAAGCTACAGTAAGAGAATACCACAGATTGAGTGGCTTCAACAATAGAAATGAACTCCTCACAGTTCTGCAGGCTGTAGGCACGTTAGGTGCTAGTATGGGCAGGATGGGGTGAGGGCTCTCTGCCTAACTTGCAGTCAGCCATGTTATTCCTGTGTCCTCACATGGTAGAAAGATGTCTAGCTCTAGTGTCTCTTCCCTTTTATAACAGGGACCAGATTCAATGGGAGCAGGGTTTCACCACTATGACCTCATTTAACATCAGTCCCTATCTCCAATTCAGTCACATGGCTGGAGCAGGTGTTGGTGGTTAGGGTTTCAACATATGAATTTTGTAGCAAATTGGTGTCAAGCACATGTCACTGGTAAGAAAGAAGTCCAAACAAGCCAAGATCCGTTTGCCTGGATTTACCCTATAGTAATAGTGAAGACATAGTAACTGTTATCTTTATGAAATTTTAATCCACACAATTTCCAGAAGCTGTGAATAGGATCTTAAATCCTTTTGGTGGGTATAATCACTGAAAGTTACACAATCAAACATACAATAATAAGAGAACATTTACAAGGATTATAGAAACCTACATGTTAGTAGTTTAACAACCACCAAAACATTAGTTTACGCATAGCAAATGTAGTAAAAAGAATTCAAGCATGGATACTAAAAGTATCACCAAAAAAAAATAGTAGGCAAAAAACAACAGAGCGCCCTTGGTAAAAGCTCGAGAGAGGAAGGAAATACACTATTATACAATATTCCTTATTACTTAAACCTTTCTTGAGTTGGCATACAATAAGCACAGGGAAAAGCTCAATTTTTCTCAAATAAGTGCAAGGTAATACTAATCAAAATTCTTGTTGAACAGGAGATCTAGTTGAAAGAATCAACAAACTCATAAGAAAATTTATATAAAAAAGAGATCCATAAAATAGAAATTCACATACAATCAAATTACTTAAACATATTAAAGATATATGGTAGAGACCAGTCAGTGGCATGGTGGCTAAGGCACTGGATTCCCACATGAACAACTGTGCTTCGACTACTGGACCTGGAGGCTTGAAAATCATGCTGGGCATTTGTGTATACATGCCCAAAATCCCAGAGGAGACTGGAGGAGAAGGGATTGTGGCATGGCCATCCCCCTCTGGGGGGTGACTATTCATTTTCTCTCTATTTTTGTCCCTCCAGGTGAGGACACGCACTCTATAGCAAATATCTCTCCTTAAAAAAATAAATGTCACTGGGGAACCAGCAGTTAGCGTAATGGCTATGTCGCTGGACTCCCACGTAGTCGACCACGGTTCGCGTCCCGGACCCAGTGGCTTAAAACTCATGCCGGGCGCGTGTGCGTGCGTGCCCAAGATCCCGAGAGGAGAATGGAGGAGAAGGGATTGCGGCGTGGCCATCCCCCCTGGGGGGTGATTTCTCGCTTTCTGTCTCTATGTCTCTCTCTGTCTGTCTGGCGAGCGCATGTGCCCTAAAGCAAAAAACCTCTCCAAAAAAAAAAAAAAAAAAAAAAAGAAATGTCACTAAAATCACATTGTTTTTGTGATTAAGTAACACTTTCAGCAGAATTTACTACCCTGGAGCATATAAATAGGTATAATCAGTTAATCGTGTACTAAAACAACCAGTGTGGACCTGAAAGGCCTTTGGCAATTACATCTACTAAAGCAAACAAGGGCCAACAGGTGGCGTGGTGGTTAAGGTGCTGGACTCTCACGCAATTGATTGTAGTTGAAGTCCTGCTCCCAGTGGCTTGAAAATCATGCTGAACACCTGTGCATATATGTCAAAAATCCCAAGAAGAGAATGGAGGAGAAGGGAATGTGGAAGTCCATCACCCCTGGGGATTGATTTCTCCATTTCCCTCTCTTGGTTTCTCTCTGGTAAGCATATACACCCTATGCAAAAACCTTTAAAAAAAAAAAAGGCAAAAATAAAAATATCAGGTTTAGATCAAAACTCCCCTAACAATAGATTAGTGAAAGATCTGTGACCATATGTAGTCAAACAAAAAGGCTAGAAGATGAAGAAATATTTGTGAAATTTCTATTATACTACATAGAAATAATAATTCACAACTGATCTTTGTCTGATTTCTTCAGATGTCTTCATTTGCGTGTCAGGGGAAGATGCATGTAGTTCTATCCAGTTTGATTTCAAGTGCAGGTTTCTGGATCTGCCACTACTGTCAAGAGGCAGAACAGTTCTCTCACCAAGAGGAGTCCTCCTGTTGCCCCTTTCTAATCACAGTTACCTTTCTGCTGGTCCCTCCCCTACCCTTAGCCCACAGCAACTACTAACCTGCTCTTCATGGTTTTGTTTTGTTTTTCATTTCTAAAGTGTTATCTAAACAGAGTCAAATGGTATTCAACCTTTGGTATTGACTTTCTTCAGTCAGCATAATTCTCTAGAGATGTGTACACGTTTTGCACATATTAATAGCTGTATCCCTCTTATTGGTGACTAGTATTCCACAATACAAATGTACTACAGGGTTTTTTCCCCCAAAAAAATTTTCATTGTTGTTTACTTTTATTTATTTCATGAGCGAGAGAGAGAGACACAGGCACCCCTAACAGGGCCTTCCTGCCTCCTTCTACCTCCAGTCTCAGTTGGCATGCCCAGAGAGGTTCCAGGATGCGAACCAAGGACCTTTCCCATGTGGGTCCAGTTGCAGAACCACTGCATCAACAGCTGGTCCCTATACTGCAGGTTTTTAACCATTAACCCTAATTAAAGGACATCTGGGGGGGCAGCAGGTGGTGTGGTGGTGGTTAAGGCACTGGACATTCCCACATGGCCGACCATGGACCATGGTTCGAGTCTTGGGCCTGGTGGCTTGCTTTCTCACTTTCCTTCTCTCTATGTGTCTGTCTTTCTCTGATCAAAGTAAGATGAATGAATGAATAAATAAATAAATAAATAAATAAATCTTAAAAAAAAAAATAAAGGACATCTGGGGTTGTTTCCTGTTGTAAGCTACTGTAAATAAAGCTGCTATGAAAATTCCTCAGCAAGTTTTTGTATGAACGTAAGTTCTTATTTTTCAGAGAGAAGACCCAAGAGTGCAATTGCTGGCCCATTCCATATTTGCGTTCATCAAATGAGCACATCCATTTCTGCTTTGGGAAGGTAAATCAGCATAAATTCTCTGAAAATTGAATTAACAGTTTATATTGTGTCATTAGAAAAGTCATTTTTCATGCAAAAATGCATCATGACTTTTCCAACGATCCAATATTAAAAACCTTAAATTTATTTACAGCCTTTAGTCATCAACTTCACTAAGGCAATAATCACAAATGCAGGCATGGATTTACATGCAAAAGTTATTCACCAAAGACACTTATAATAAACAATGGGAGGAAAATGCAAAACTGTATGCAGAATGATCTCAATTATATTTTAAAATGCTTCTGAAAGGCTATCAGGATATAAGACAGCATTATCATACATATAGCATCATACATACATATACATATATGACAGCATTTATCGTACATTTTCTTGGCTGGGTGATAAGTAGCATCTCCTAAGTAGAGAAAGGAGCAGTTTTTGTAAACAAAAAAAAATCATAGGAATGTTTAAGGTTTTCAAATTAAACTAGTGTATCTTTATGTAAGCTGCTAGTTAGTTCTGGCTTAAGATGACCATCTATGACTATGAATTCACAGCTACCAATGTCCATAAGAATCCATTCTCTACTTCTTTCTTGCTTTATTTTAAAGAATTATTTTATCTAACTTTATTTATTTATTTATTTTAATTTGCCCACAGCGGGACAGAATAGGAGTGAGAATGAGAGTAAGAGTGAGAGAGACAGCAAGAAAGCAAGCCACCAGGTCTGGGATTCAAACCATGGTCATCCATGTGGGAGGTAGGAGTCCAGTGCCCTTAACCACCATGCCAACTGCTGGCCCCTCTTTTCTTTTCCTTTTTTTGGAGAGGTTTTTACCTTATGGCATATGTGCTCGCTGGCGACAGAGAGACAGATTCAGAGACTAAACTAGACAGAGGGAATGTGAGAAATCACCCCCCAAGGTGGACGACCACATTGCAATCCCTTCTCCTCCATTCTCCTCCCAGGATCTTGGGTACGCATGCACAAGCACCCTACTTGAGTTTCCCAAGCCACCAGCAGTTGGCCATGTGGGAGTCCAGTGACGAAACTGCTACACCGTCTGCTGGCCCCTCTCCACTTCTTACGAGGCACAAGATTATATTCCACTTCTGTTTCCCTTGCAGTTAGTGTGGGTATGTGACTGTAAAATATGAATGGGAACTGTACAATACATTCTCAGGTGTGGCCCATCAACGACCCTGAACTTTTTATCCTTGTGCTTTTTATCCTCTGTGCTTTTTATCCTTGATATAGGCTGAAATGGCAAACACTCGTGAGCCCCACATTACCTGGATCCTTGAAGGATTTTGAAGAGCAGATATTCTCCCAATTTGGAACATGTGCTGGGAATTTATCCCAAGAAAGACTTCAGTGTTGCTTGAGCTATGAACTATTGGTTATGTTTCTTATAGCAATATGGCATACCCTAATGCAATGATTCTAAGAGAAGAGGACTTTATTTGCACTGTCAGTCAGCAGGATCTACAGACCCAAAAACAGTTATGTAATTGCATCCTTCATTGTTCACAACTGAAATTTCCTCCAGGGGCTTCACTGTTAAGATGCAGACATTTATAACTAGCATATATTAGGTCACTGGGAAAGGCATGATTTTTTTTTTATGTTTTTCTATGCAAAAATGCATCATCACTTTCCCGACAACCCAGTAGTTAAGTTCAAAAAGTATTTGTTAATTGAAAGAAGGGAAAAAAGGATAAGATGAAAAAAGAAACTTCAAGAAGAAAAATGAGGGACCAGAGGTGGCGCAGTGGTTAAGGCACTGAACTCCCACATGGCTGACAACAGTTCAAGTCCTGGACCAGGTGGCTTGAAAATCACTCGAGGCATGTGTATGTGCATGCCCAAAACCCCAGGGGGAAGAGAGAGGGAGAAGGGATTGTAGTCTGGCCATACCCCTGGAGGGAGTGATTTCTCACTTTCTGTCTGTCTTCTGGTGAGCACAGATGCCCTGTGGCAAAAACCTAAAAAGAAAAAAAATGAACTCTCAGGAGAAGTAGGTAACGTACTGAATGTACAATTTAACTGCACAATTTAAAATTTTTATCCAGAGTTAATCTCAGTACATTCACTAAAGGTGAAAATGCATTCGAAATATTTTAAGTCCTTGAGCATTACTATAGCACTGTGGTGGCACAGTGATAACACAGTGCCCTGCAAGGCTGGAAGCCACATAGCCAGTCACAGGTTTGGATGCCTAGTCAGCCCGAAAACACATCAGGTATGCATTTCTAGTATTCAAAAAATAATAAATAAAATTAAGTTCTTAAAATGGCCACTTCTACTAAGAGTACTAGAATACTAAGTCCAAAGAAAAATCCAATTGTTCATGATCCAGGAAATTGGAAACATGAATTATATAAAAACCACCGATCATGTTAAGCCCTATTTTATTAATAACCACTTTGTTTAATCTTCTCCAAACACTAACCATCAGTAATAAAATTAACTAATTTGTATTACTGGTCTTCTTTCTTCTCCTTCTCCCTCCTCTGAGAAAGTATCAATTAAGAACTAAACAGTAAACAGAAGCAAAAATTAAACCACAGGATTTAGATAATCCTCAGATTTGATCATCATTCTTTAAATGTTCAAACATTGGTTTTGCATGTAAATTACAATATGAAAATCCCAAAGGCTGTAAGAGGTCTCAGAATTTCACAAAATAATACAAGTATGCATAGTATATAATAATATGTTGTTTATACCATCAAGAAGAAAAGACCTTACCTTTTTTTTGGTCTAACAAGAACTATGCTGGGAACCAGCAGTTAGCGTAATGGCTATGTCGCTGGACTCCCACGTCGTCGACCGTGGTTCGCGTCCCGGACCCGGTGGCTTAAAACTCACGCCAGGCGCATGTGCGTGCGTGCCCAAGATCCCGAGAGGAGAATGGAGGAGAAGGGATCGTGGCGTGACCATCCCCCTTGGGGGGTGATTTCTCACTTTCTGTCTCTATGTCTCTCTCTTTCTGTCTGGTGAGTGCACACGCCCTATGGTGAAAACCTCTCCCAAAAAAAAAAAAGAAGAACTATTTTCAACATATTCTTTTTATAGCAAACTACTGAATGTTATACATAATTAAATATAAAAAATTAGCTTGAGATTTTTGAGGCTTCTAAAATAAGTACTATGTCATTATTTCAACTCTGTTTTGGAAGAAACAGAAATGGATATTCTAATATTTTCAGGACTTCATTTATTTGCATGCATCTAAGTTGTTGCTCTAACTATTGAATCTATATAGATTACTAATGCATTTATTGTTGAGAATTAGTCTGAATAACAATTAAAGAACCATGTATTTTGCCTCTCCTTGTTTCTTTATTATTCCAGCAACCTAGCTGCTAGGAAAAAAATAAAAATAAATACAAGTTTTATACTGAAAGTTACCTAAACTCTTTCTATAGAAGAGATCTTCAAAACATTCATGAAAATGAATAATAAAATTATGCATTAATTTATTGTTTGTACCAATATAAGCTTATACTTTAATTTCACTTTTTCCATGAATTTTTTGAAGTCTCCTATAGACCCTGCAGTCAATTAAAAAATAATAATTATAATGATAAATAAAACTTAAATAGTTATTTCTTTCTTTGATTTTCTTTAGAGAGAAATTTTTGCGAGACCGAGAAAGACAGACAAAAAGTGAGAAATCACTTCCTCAAGGGGGATGGTCTAAACGAAATCCTTTCTCCTCCATTTTCCTCTTGGGATTTTAGACACAGACACACAGCACCCAGCATGAGTTTCAAGCCACAGGTCCAGGATTCAAACAGAGGTCAGCCTTGTGGGAGTCCAACGAAGTAACTCCTACACGACCTGCTGGCCCTTAAATAAATAATCCTTATACTCCATTGCTCATATTAGCTCCTGGGCTCTTAATAACTCAATTCTAAAATCCTCACCAATCTCATATATTTACTTATATGTTTTTTTAATAGTTCTTCATGTAAATCCATCTTTAGCAACGTAACACCACATGTTCTCAAAAATAATTCTCATCACAATGTAGAGTTCTTCCTTGCATTTAAAAAGTGTGAAAATATATTTCTTGAGTCATTTATGAATCTTCCCACCATTTTAAAAATACGTTTATGGAGGGAAGGCCAAAATTCCATTTGAACCTAAGCCTTTCCTTTGGACCCACATATTCACTTGTTTCAGAGAATATTTTCTCCAGAACCACAAAAAACATTTACTAGGAGCAGGAAATAGTGTAAATGTCTATTCTAGTGTATTTTCCACCTACAGACACTCATAAACTAAATTTTCCTGTTTAATTTGTGAAAACTCCAGTGAGGTAAGTTCAAACTATGAAGTCCTCTGTATTCCATCATAATGAAAGTTTGAGAAGAAGCTCAGTGCCATCTTGCCAACGGAACAGATCAAATTATTCCTCTAGGCCTTGGCATTTAGATGGTAAAATAATGCAAAATACCAAATACCAAACTATCAAGAGCAACATAGCTCTGTACAAGAACAAAACTGTCAATGTAATCTTTAGTGAAAACTGCTGTTTCTCTGACTAAAGTTATGTCTAGACTCCATTGAAACATTCAGCTGATTAGTGAAAACTATTGTCAGCAAACTAGAAGTTTGTTCTGCCTGCTTCCAAACAACTTATGCTGACTTCTATCACTGAATTTCTCATAACCACCAGATACTTTTGCATTATAGACACAATTCTATTTGCCTTAGATGAAAACACACTGGAGACATTTGCCAAATCTAGAGAAACCTGTTGGCTTTAGACACAATATGGTATCCTACACAAAGTGTTCTGCTTGCCTTTGGATAATTTTTTTTTTCAAAAACAACAACAACAACAAAAATTGCAAAGCACCTAAATTTGTCTCAACACAACTTGCTGTGCCCTCTCATACACACACATACATGTGCACACACACACACACGCACACACACAAACCCCACAACACACATATCAAGGCATAGCTCTTCAAGAGTAGCCAAGCGAAGCTAGTAGCTGTAGACCTAATGTGCTACACACCTTTAGGCATGACTTGCATCATCTCCAAATTATTTAAATTAAAATACTAATGGTTAGCCCACTAAATTATGATTAATTCAATTTCACATAGATCTTCCTATAAGGAAAAATATCCTATACTTGTGAATTAAAGTACTTCTTAGCCATAATGTAGAGTCTAAATCTGATTCAGTATGATTCACCTGTGTAACATGGGCAAAGCTGAACAAGTGCTAATGTTTGCTGAGCTTTTAATTTGTATCAGGTAATGGTAAAGGACAAAAAAGATAAAGGGTAAAAAAGCCATTAGTCAGGAAGACAGTCAAATAAAACAAGCAGTAACTGTGTAGTAAATGCGTTACGCCAAATGTAATGGGAAAACAGAATAGGGTCTCCAAGCTTATACTGAAGACGTCTCCGGGTTTTCATTCTGTGACATGTCCTTTAACTTCCTGGCTCATACTACCCCTTAACAACTCCTACCAAATATCCATCCAATGTCCAATTACTGATCTAGATAATTAATGGGAAAATGACTCTAAAATGTTTATAGAGACAAATGAAATCCAGCTTCACAACTACTCTAGCAACAGCAAATGGTGACAGCAGCCATGTGGGTCCATGCTTAGTTGCCTCGTGCAGTGAACAGTCTTAAGCTGACTCGTTTCTGTGTTTGATTTTGAGGTATTTTAAGAATTACTAGCCATGCCATGTCCAGTAAGTACAATTACAGTAACAATATTAAAAGTGATAACAAAAGGAAATAATTACATGGGAAATTAAATAAAGATAACATTTAAAAACTAAAACTGAGTAGACTTATCTTCTCAGTGTTTAGAGCTGTCCTCTAGCAAAAATATTTTGAAGAACAAAGAGTAAGTCACAAAGGGACTTTCAGTTTCAGCTCTGATAGGTAAAGAGTTGGGAGGCTGTAACTCCATCTTCCAACCAGAAGAAAAGGCAGAACAAACTGATAACAATTTTTCTTTGATCAAACAATGCAAGCAAGAGGACAGTGGGCTGAAATATTTCCTTTCAGGAAAAAAAAAAAAAAAAAAAAAAAAAAAAAAAAAAAACATGACTTAGAATTCTATATCCAACACTCTTGCCAAAGAAGAAATAAAGACTTTCCCAGACAAGCAAAAACTAAAGAAATGCATTACAAGTGGACCTGCCCTACGGGAAACGTTAAAAGAAGTTCTTCAGGAAAAAGGAAAGTGAGATAGGGCAGAAACAGGGATTTACGTGATGAAAGCAAGAGTTCAGAAAGAAAAAAGGTAGAGTGAAATTATTTCTTTTGCTTGTTCTTAACTGACCAAACAGGTTACTTTTTGTTGAAAGTAATATTAATATCAATGTACTGTGTGATTATAGCTATGTGGATAAGAGAAATGAATGACAGTCGTGTTATAAGGGGTAAAGAGGGAGAAACTGGGCATTCTCTGTCATAAGGTGTCTACACTACCTATTATACAGTATAGTTTCATTTGGATGCGGATTATGTTAGTTGTAGATGTATATTGAAAATTCCAGGACAATCACTAAAAGAAAGTTAAAACATGTAAAAGGTGCCATGTTTACACAATTAACAATTTATTGGTAGGAGATGAAAAGCATTGGAAAATGTGGCTAGAATACCACATTCCTGGCCACAGTATTAATCCTGGGTAAGGTAAAAGCTTACTCAAGAACATGAAGCAAACCCAAGGACTGTCATGCTGGGAATTCAGTATCCACAGCAGCATTTTAAGTGATTTCTGAAAAACCACCCAGAAAGGAAGCTTCTTACTTCAACCCTATAGCGATTTCATATAGATGAACCAGGTGATCTGGGACTATGCCTGATTTTACAACTTTATACTCTGCGTATTTTAAATCTCACACCTGTTTTTTGGCAATAAATTTAAGCATTACAAACTGAAATCTTTTCAACCACTTTAGACTTAGGAACAACTGAAAAACAGTCTTCTGGGACCTAACCCGAAATAGAAAGCTTTATGCTCGGTATTTCATCTGTCATGGTTCTGCCACTCTCCCTGTAAAAATATGAAGGGAACACGGGAACCCAGAGGAGTAACACACATAAACACCATGATCAAAAATGTACTAAGGTCAGTACAATCATCTGTGACTCTGTTTAGGAAAATGGCTTTCTAAACTTGGGTCGCAAGAAGCATTCTTTTGATTAAAGCTGAAAAGACAAAAGATTTAACAGTTTCATCAAAAGCATCCAGGGCTTTTTTAATTAAGAATTAAGTTTAGACTACTTTGCAAATCATGACTGACACCCACTGTTCCATCAGTATTATTTATTATCAGTTTTATTCGTGCAAGGAAACAGAATTGTTGAGAAAAACTAAAAATTTTATGGTTGCAACATTATCAGCCTGTATATATATAAATGTTACAATTTACTGTACCTAACCTTCACTGATAAATTGGAGGTAGTAATACCTTTTTCACTTATTGTAAGTAGCCCTGGGCCTGGATCACAGGACAGGCTCTCAAATATCAGCAGTTTCATACTTACGTTTCTCTTAGTCCTGATTTCTAGAAATAGTTTACTTTTCCATTGAGTCACAATGGTGTTAAGTTCTAGTGATCTTATATATGGGACTATAATGTATTAAGCTTCCTATTTCAATTTATTACTTATAAAATGTCTACCAGTGTATATTTAGCAGGTTCTCTGCTGCTTTATTCTAGGAGTCATTGTACAAAGGTATTTTCCATGTCTTCCAAAATCCGGTTTTCTAAACTTATCTATGCTTCATTTTTTTAAATGATAAATTGTATATGCATGCACATGAAAAAGAGAAAAATAGAGGAAGGAAAAGAGACACAGAAGAACTCTCAAAAGTCACATCATGCCATGGTCCCCTTTTTCTAGCCCTCCAGCTCCTCAGGATCCTAGGCACGTACGAACTCATACAACATGTTTTCAAGCCCACCAAGAAATCCAAACCCATGGTTTGCCACATGGTTTCCAACCTTACAGGGCACTTGCATTACAGCTGCACCACAGAGGTTGAGTCTTAGCTTTGTTTTTAATTACCACCTTAAATTTCAATGAAAAGACTTGATTATGTCATTTAGTAGCCTAGACACAGCCCTTGCAGTCTTTGTGAGCTGTACTCTATTCCTTTTCAGAATAACATTCCCTGATATCACTAACCACAGTATTTAGAACACATCCTCTTCCTTCGGTATCATCTGTATACCTGGAGTCTTCTCTCATATTTCCTTTCTTTTGACAAGGATTGCTCTTTGGCCAAAATCTAAACCACCTCTCAACGTGTGTGGGTTCCTTTTATTAATACCTGTCGTTCAGCTCTCCTGAATTATTAACAATGATCTGAAGTTGCTGGTGTTGATCCTCAGAAGAACATATACATCTCAGTGTTCCACACCGGGGCTGCTATTTGGCTGCCTCAAAAAGGAGTAAAAGGGAGCCAGCAGATGGTGCAGCATTTATGTCACTGGACTCCCACATGGCCAAACACTGTTCGAGTCCCTGACCAGGTGGCTTGAAACTATGCAGACTCATGTGCACGTGTGCCCAGGTTCCCAGGAAGAGAATGGAGGAGAAGGGATTGAGGTGTGGCCATCCCCTGGGGGGTGATTTCTCACTTTCCCTCTCACTGTCTCTGCCTCTATCTCCAGTGAAAGCACATGCCATAAAGCAAAAACCTCTGAAAGAAGGAAGGAAAGGAAAGGAAAGGAAAGGAAAGGAAAGGAAAGGAAAGGAAAGGAAAGGAAAGGAAAGGAAAGGAAAGGAAAAAGAAAGAAAAGAAAAGAAAAGAAAAGAAAAGAAAAGAAAAGAAAAGAAAAGAAAAGAAAAGAAGTCACATGCCATCTGAGTATCTCTCCCAACTAGAGTTGGCAAAAATATCCCTAACAAATGTTAGTGCCCATAAATCCTTCCACGGCTTTGAAAGGGATAGAGTATTAGGGTCACAAGATGTGGTTTTCTAGTTTACAGCCTTCAGAGGCTTAAGCAAACTAGTTTCTTATGCTCCAAATTCCTCATTTGTAAAGGAAAAATATTCAAATTTCGTAGTATCACCGTAAGGATTAAAATATCTACAATTTGTATAGCTATTACTGCTTGAGTCATAGGATATATAGTACATGTTGAATGAATTAAGGGACTGGCAGCAAGGAGTCCTTTAATAGGACTTCCTTCCTGCTACCCCATTTACTATAGATTATGTCATAGCCTTCCACTTGGCAATCTCTTGTCCCAAGTCTGATTCAAAATGTTTGGCGGGTGATTGTCTTGGGCAGAGAAAAATGACACACGTCTTGTCTGGTCACTCCTATACATCCCTTGATAGCCATTCCCACGGTGCCTGGGGCTAAGCCTCAGTCTTCATGGCTTCTGAAAATCAGGTTTGCTCCGCCTGGTTACTAGGACGCTGCTGAGCATGCGCAAACATCAGCTCTACGTCAGGCTGGCTGTGCCCATATGCTAAACTCTGCTACTGGTTAAGGATCATTTCTCCCAGCTAAGTGCCAGCTCAGTCTATTTAAGCAACTATATCCCTTACAAAGTCATTCAGACAATTCATCTCGTTGGTTGTGCCAGCTGGCTAGGCTCCAGTTCTGCTGACTTCTGACGCAGAAGTTTGGTTTCTCTTGAAAATCATAAAAACCTTATTTCTTATATCAAGTGTATAACATTTTTTTAAGTATAAAAGGTTTAGTTATTTTAAAGGGACAATAAAATAGTGAAATATAATATAATATAATATAATATAATATAAGGTGAGACAGAAAAGTTAGAATTTCCCTCCTAACTAGCTACTCAACATTTATTAGGGTAATGGCTCATCAAAAGAACATAATAGGAAACTCTAGTCCACAAATCTCTCTTAGCCTGTTTTCTTGACCTAGTAATGTATTTGTCTTTCCTTTTTATTACCAAAAGGCATGTATACTCAACAGAGAGACAGAGAGAGAGAAGAGGGAGAAAAAGCATACCCCAATAGGGCAAGGTCACTTAGCAGTCCTCTTTTCTCCATTCTAGTCAGGATTTGGGGCATACATGCACACATGCCTGGGGCGTTTTTCAAGTGGTTGGCCATGTGGGAACTGCTCTGTATGCTCAGGGCTTAGCCTCTGCATACAGTGCCAGGCCAACCAAATTTTAAAACAAAGAAAAGCTAAGAGAAAATAAATCTTTTTTCCAACTAAGAAAGTATTAACAGACCAGTAATTATTGTAATTTATCACAAAAGCCAAGGAATCAATGTTTCTCCTGGTTGAAAACCAGGTGAAATCAAATTAAAAGGGGCTTAACTTGGGGAAGTGAAAGACCAAGTACAAACCAATATCAGTAAGTCTCTAGACCCAGTACCAGGAGGACTAGAGATGTGTTTTATTTATTCATTCATATTTTCATTTGAAGACATTTAACAGTATTTTTTTCCTAGCTTTATAAAAGTATAACTTAGTTGTACATACTGTGAAATGATTAAATCAAAGTAATTACTAACTTCAGATCAGATCCTTATCATTTATTTGTGGTGAGAACATTTAGGATCTCTTTTCTTAGCAATTTTGAAGCATACAATACATTGTTGTTAACCGCAGTTATCATGATGAATAACAGATTCCCTGAACTTACTTATTCTGTTTAAGTAATTTTGGACCCTACAGACAATTTATAATACAACTGATACTGAGCTTTGTATTGGAATATAAAGAGGACTATGATGTGGTTTCACCATACCACAAGTGATACTGGACAAATTATATAGGGAGATACAATAATGTTTATACTCTGATCTATAGTAAGAAACTTAAAGAATATAATCTTGTATTATAAATATGTTGTTAGAAATAGGAGCAGAGCAGTGAGGTGATGTTAAAATGGAATAATTGGTTAGTTTACTTGAGAGTCAGAAAAATCTTCACAGAGGAACTTCTGAAAATTTTCTGACTCTCCAGTAAACTAACCAATTATTCATAATTATATAGGTGGAAAGGTAGAGCATTATTAAGTAAAACTTCTAAGAGTACATTATTTTCAACTGAGCTACTGCAGTAGGCTCTGAAAGATCAAACCAAAATGGAGTAACTTGTGTTAAATGGCAAATAATCAAACTGAAACTTTAAGAAAATCAAAAAATGGGGGCCCGGCAGGTGGCGTGGTGGTTAAGGGTACTGGACTCCCATATGGCTGACAATGGTTTGAGCCCCAGATCTTATGGCTTGCTTTCTCACTTTCTCTCTCTCTCTCACTGTCCCTCTCTGGTCAAATTAAAATAAATAAAGTTAAATAAAATAATTTTTAAAAAAGAAAGAAAAGTAAAAAGTGCAGTTGTTTTCCTTAAAAACAGCAGATTCACAGCAACCAATCAGAAGGCATCCAATCAACCTGAGCCTAAATAAAGAAGTCCCCTCTGCTTTAATCCTTTAAAAAAAGTAACCTAAAATTAACAGATTATTTCATTATTGTTCTTTCCTTGTTCACACCTTAACAAAACCAACTCTTCTGTCCATGCTCAGCAGAGCACTATTTTATGGAATGAAATGCTGTCTGATTCTAGAGTCCCTAATAAAAGTCAATTAGGTGGTTAGTTGAAATTTTATCTCTGACAGCATAATGCAATGCTGATTCCTTGCTTATAACTTTTTCTGACATTAGAGAAACACATCAGAGCTCTAGGAACTGAATCCTAGGAAATTAAAAGAAAAATCAAAGCACATGGGGGGATTGATTTATTGTTTAGTACTGATAATTTTATGGGTGTTTTCTGAACAAAACTAAAAACCTTGGAAAACCCATTACTAATTACGATTATAGAAAAGAGCTTTAAATTATTAGTCAGGGTAATGAATACATAAATGCAATTTCTAAATTCACTTGAAAAATATATATATAAACAATTAAAATTAGGAAAAATAAGTAATCCATGTAGAAAGAAAAAATATTTGCTAAGAATACCTTATATTTTTGAATAGATGCATTGTATAACTATGACATGTAATTTTTAGTAATAACCTCTAAAAGCACATGTAAACATGCATGAATTTTTACCACAGTGAAAATATAAAGTATATGCTATAGAAATATTAGTGCTTACTATTAAAATATTAGCAATATAATGTGTTTTGGTTTGGGTTTTTTATTTTTTGCTATAGGTCATGTATGCTTGCCAGAGAAAGACAAACACAACAAGAGGAAAAGTGAGAAATCACTCCCTGGGTTTTGGGCACACACACACATGTACCTGGTGTGATTTTCAAACTAACAAGCTCAAGATTCCAACTGCAGTTGACCATATGGGAGTACAGTCCCTTAACCACTAAGCCACCTTCTGGCCCCTAAGATGTGTTTCTGATATAATTTTCCTATTGTATTTTTCACCATTTCCCTTGCATTCGTGCCATGCTAAAATTCAACCTTCCAGAAGGAATATCAGATTGCTGACAGAACAGTCTTCAAAAATACTTCAATAACGAGAGCCATAGCTAAAACTAATAAGCTTCGATAGGTGAATGAAATTTAGCAGTGCATAATAATTTACCCTAGGACAAAATTCAAAGGCAAACAGAAGAAGCTAGACTTAAAACTATGTAGTTAAAAATTATCTGGGCATGGTAATTGACTACTAACTAAACATGAGCCAAAAGAAGGATGGGTTTCCTGAGAAACAACAAAGCCCCAGTTGCATTAATGTAAGCCTGATTTCCACAGCCAGCATATTCTCCCTGGCCATACACAGCTGGAATATGGCATTTAATTTAGGGCCCTGTGATGAATGAGAGCCTGCTCACTGGAGGGTGAGCTGGATGATACAATCTCTGAAAAAAAATGTGTCATGTGAGCAGTAGTTTAAGAAACTAATAATTCTTTGTCTCAAAAAGAATTTATTTAGTACCTTCAAGATCTTAAAATACATAAATTGAAAATAAGCTGGGTTGTGCAGAGTTACCCTTGACTAAAGGACACTGAAGACCGACAGACCTATTTGCCTGAAATTAGTTTGGAAATGAATTATCTTGCAGAAATGCTTTATTTCTATCACTGCAAATGAATGAAAAAGCTTTTAAATCATACTCTTCCAAGTCAAAATTTCTACTGCATCAATGTGGATGAAACGTACATTTATTAGACCTCCTCGAAAGTGTAAAGAGGATTGATATTTTGGGACAATGTTAATCTATTAACAGGAACTGAATCATATTTAATAGTTTAAACATTTCCAATCACTTACCATTTGGATCTTACAATTACAAATGACTCTTACACAGCCATTAAAGCAATCTCTGTAAGTTGTTTGTTGTTAACACTTACTGATTCAAGTGAGCAGCAAAATACTGCTCTATTGGTTTCTTGTACAGTACTGAATAAAGTCAACTGTTAAAGAAAACAAGTATTTCTTTTTAAGAAATTTATTTATTTCATGACTTTCCTTTCACTCTGTCCTTACTACGATTACTCTCAAATAATGGCACATTAGTGTCTCATTAATTATGGAAAGCAATGACATTCTAGTAATGAAAAATGATGAAGCTTCTGCTTTCTCTGAAATTTTAACATATTCAGCATCTTATAATGAGTCTAATTTAATGGTTCCTTTTACATTTTAGATTCAATTCAGTATAAGCAATATGTACTAAAGCCAGTGAAAACTATCAGATTATAAGGCCAACTGCTACACACTCTTTCTTATTCCAGTCCATGTACAATGTAGTATAATTATGTGACACCATGGGAAAAGCCAGGAACAGGGCATGGAAGTCACCTATTTTTAAAACTTGTTTATGGATTTCTCATCATTATTTCCATGTTCACTGAATTCCATTTCCCATATCCTGAAATGCTCCAAGACCAGGACTTGCAATATGATTTCTGCTCCTACAGCATTTGACCAGAAAACTCTCTCAGATGTTTCCACACTTCCAGCCAACTGGAACATTCTAAGATGTCCTTTCCTCATATTCCCAGGGATCTATGCCAAAAATGTGATCCTCAAGACAAAATGTGATCCAAAAAAGGCTTCAAAGATGATTAAGGGACTAAAACAATTCTGGTGAAAACTGCCTCTTTAATTAAGAATATACTGTAAATAAAACTTTCAGATCTCTTCCCTGAAGACCCAACATGAGCATGTCCATCTATTCCTGATTTCCTTCTCCAGTTTCTCCATAAAGAACTACCTATGCACTCTCCAATGGTCCCACAGCACAATACAAACACATACCTCTTTTTACTTATTTGTAAAATGAGAATAGTGATTTGACTTACCGAGGCTGTTGAAAAGATTAAATGAGACTGTGTTTATGAAATGTTTATCCCAAGGCCTTGCTCACAGTGCTTGATAAACAGTCACTAAGCAAATAAGCAACAACAAACCCCTTCTATTTTGAGTGACTGTAACACATCTGGTCTTGCCTTCCACTTGGGTGGAAGCACGTTAACAACAGATGATGATTTATTCATGATTGTATCCTTAACATGTAGCACAACACGATGACTAGTACAGAGCAGGTGCTCACAAATTAATGCAGTTACTGAATTTATTAAGATGCTTATTTCTTTGTACCAAGTATAGGGTTGTCATCAAGTGTATATCAACTCAATGTCAAAGAAGCATTTATTCTATAAAAGTTAGAAAAGTGCTGAACTCTGAACACTGATCCAATTAGTTGTTTGCTTAAGGTTTCTCTCCTCGTGAAACTGATTCTAAGGCAGGTCTATCAGCAGGCCAGGGTACTAGTACCATGGCATAAGACAAATCCTTTATAACAATTGCCTCTCTGTTTCCTCAGTCATAAAATGGAGATAACAAATACCTGTACTCTTAAACTGTTAAAGCAAAAGAACAACTCTAACATGAATTAGAGCTGAAGTTTACAAATGTGATACTTTTATACACTGCCCTCAAAATGAAGGACAAAGTCTTTAAGAGTTTATTCATTCAAAGACTGAATATCTACTTTATGCCAGGCACTGTAGTGGGTGCTAAAGAAATAGAGATGAGTATTATTCATATCCTTAAATTCACAATTTTTGAGACAGAAAAATAAAAATACATAAACTATGTGGGTACAACAAGAGATTCCTTGAGGACTGGAAATGTATCACATTCATATGTGCACTCCCAATATCCTTGGAATGAAATAAGCATCCAATAAATAACTTGAATTGAACCCTGACTGAACACGAGAAGACAGAGAAACAGAGATGACTAGAGACTTTTGGTCACAATTTGCAATAACCACTGTAGATACATGCTAGAAAATACAGACAAACTGTGGCACATATACTCGATGGAATATTATTCAGCCATAAAAAAAACCCTGGTTTTTCACAGGAAGTGGATGAATATGGAAGACTTACTGCTAAGTGAAGCAAGTCAGGCTGTGAAGGAGAGGTATTGTACGTCCCCACTTAATATATACCCAGTGCGCACACTCTATGACTGAACCTAATTGACTAAAGGATATAGAAACACAGTATATAGAGGTAAATACCAGATATAGTGTGTGTGAAAGAGGAGGGTCTGAGGAAGGACATTTGAGGGAGGGACAGGGAGGCAAAGCATTAATGGCACAAATTAGTGTGGTATTATCTGTTGAAGATATTTTGTAGTTTTATCAACTATACTAGGGAGTAATGTTCACCTGTTGAAATATCTACTTTGTAAGGCAAATAATAATGTGATTGAATGTATGGAAGAAAATGAAATGAAAAAAAGAATTAATTAAAAAAGAAAATACAGACAAAGTATAAGATCAAATTGCTTGTGTTATTTGCAATGATTAAGACTGAGTAAACACAAATGGAGACTCACTAGGAAATTATCTCATTAGGATTTTATTTGTAATCTTATTTTTGCCTATTTTTTCTAAGGTAGATTATAGTAAGAAAAATATTGTTTAAGTAACCAAATTATTTTATTTATTTTTTTGGAGAGGTTTTAGCTATAGGACGTGTGTGCTTGCCAGAAAGACAGAGAGAGACAAAAAAATGAGAAATCACCACCTAGGGAGAATGGTCATGCTGCAGTCCCTTCTCCTCCATTCTCATCTCGGGATCTCGGGCACACACACACACACACGTGTCTGGCGTGAGTTTAAGCTGCTGGGTCCATGACTTGGACCACGGTTGCCTATGTGGAAGTCCAGCAATGTAACCATTATACCATCTGCTGGTCCCCCCAAATTATTTTATATTAACAGTAAAAGTTTAAGTATGACCACTAATTAAAGACTGAGTAATTTTATCTGCTATAATACCTCACAATTTAACAACAGTTTTTAAAATTCTGTCACAGGTATTCTCATACTTTTGCTTTAACAACAAAACAGTAAGTTACAACATCATTTATCATTCCCTTAGCAAATGTTTTCTGAGTGCCTACTATATGCTGAAGGCTAAATATCAGGGAGGTAATAATGAACAAAACATATCTGACTAAAAAAATAAATTAAAAAAGTAAGGGAACAAATTATAAATGGGTCAAGAATGCAACCTGCCCCAGATGAAATACCAGGACTTGCTCATACTTATCCACAGCCACTCATAAATTTGCAATTGTCAATCTGATACTATGCTCAGGTTAATTACGATATTGAAAAATTTTAAAGAAACATATGACAAAATGTTCAAGGCAATATTTTATAATTTTATCTTGGAAAAAATCATTGAAATATAAATGGTGATGATTACAACATATCAAAATTTCATTGAAGAAAAAAGGGGCATAATGATAGGCAACCATATGAATTACACTGGATGAAAAGATGTAACAAGTTATAAAATAAACTTCGAAGCCCAAGATTGAGAAGTCTTAGAATATTAAACTAATCTGGAGCCTGAAAGAACTATCATACATTAGAGGTAGTTTTCATGAGGTAAAAATGGACTTAAGTCTTTCCTAAGACCATGTGAAAAATTAAACTAAAATGACAAAGACAAAACTTGTTCTCTCCCCAGTGGGGTAAACCAAAATTAGAGGAAAATAAATTTTCTTCCATCCTTGAGAATATTATATAAAGCAAACAAGATGTTATTAGAATTTCTTACATGATTTCATAACAGAGAGGAAAAAAATTATTTATTTCAATATTCCATAAGCAACACACACAACTCTTATAATATTAAAAAAAAAGTTACCAATAGCATAGTTTGCCATCATTTACACTTGCTCTTAGAAGGCAATCAAAAGTAGTACTTAAATGTGACATTTAGAAACTTAGCTTATCTCAAAGAAAGAATATTGTAAGTTTACATCTATATCTGTAAGACATCCATTTTAATGAAAAATAATAATATTTTTAAATGCCAATTAATTTTATCAATCCTTCACAACTACCATAATAAAACATATTTTATATGTGCATTATCGCCAGCAGAATTTTAGAGCACCTTCTTGTCCCTCCTACTGCCAGTCAATTCTAGACCAAGAAGTGCTAGATTTATTTTAAATTACCCTTAGTTTTGAAGAGTCAGGAATATTAGGCCTGAAATTTAAGATAAATATAAAGAGCTTTATCGGTTCTCATTAATTCTAGGGGGATAATTAATGGAATAGATAATTAGATCATAACTTTCTATCCAAATATTTTACAAGATGGATAAAATTATTTTTAACATTTTACACTAAAAAAAAAAACTTCTTCACTATAATACATGATAGTTTATAAATAAGTTAATGCTTGGTCTAGTAAGCAACCTTGAGAATCCTTGCTATCAACACTCAAAAGCTACTTCTATCCTTAAGCAGGCTTTTGAAAAATACACTAAAAAATCCCTAAAAATAGTGTCTTAGTCAATTTGGCTATGCCAAACTAAGAAAACCAACCCCAACATTAAATGCCAGCAATGAGAAAGGAAATAGATAAAGTCAGGGAATGGAATATCTTAATTAAATATAAATTTTAAAATAACCCATGCTTTTTGGTAATATAATTACTGGTTGGGTAAAGAGTAAACAAAATGTAATACAAAGTTAATTCAGGAAACCCTCTCACCTATGATAGTATAACAGGTAAAAAAATATAATAAATACAATTTATGTACAATGAGTTAAGAATTATTAAGCATAGAAATAGAAAATTAATGTAATTGAGTCTATTTTAATCACATAGAAACAAAAGCACTTAGAAATTTAGGAGAATATTTCTTCTCCTTCAGAAAACATGAGATCAATGCCTTGCTCAGATTTTAGAGAAGAGTTCATACCAGACCCAGTTAATCATCTCTTCCCATTGGAATTATCAAATTAGTGGTTAGAGGAAACATGGTAGATATACATGTACTCTCTATTTTACACTTTAGGAAGACTCTCTACACATTTTTTAAAATTCAATTACTTGAAATTGTGATATGATAATGGTGCGAAGCAGCCTTATAAATGGAGTACTGTCAACACCCAGAAGGTCACACTGTAGAATAGTGGTTCTCTGGAAAGAAATGTCTAGGGAAAACTAAAGAAAAAACAAACAAATAAAATCCACACATATAAAGTTTCTAAAACAAACAAAAAAAAAAAACACATTTATTTTGTTTATAGTGCCTGGGGATCCTGGTCAGGGAGAGTAAATTATAGTCTTTTTTCACATAGAGTGACAAACTTTTCTGTCCCCTTCTGTAACTGAGTAGCTTCATATTCAAGTATGAAACATCCTACCTGCTATGGCTTAGCCAGGGTAGCCCACACTGGATGCTACAGCTTGGCATCACGGTGCTGCAAAGGCCAGGCACAGAGGAGCTTGTCTATGGTCCTCAACGAGGGGGACTGAGGCAGGAGGTGACACAGTGAGACCCAGTCTAAAAACACCACAGACACACACACACTACACCACAAGGAACAGTCCCATGTACTTAGGAAAGGAAAAACTGACAGACTAAACTGTAAAATGTATGAGCTATATAATCCCATAAAATCAAAAGGTATCTAGAGTCAGAAAACAGACCTTATAAAGAACTTGTAGATATTATTTCTGTCTATAAACTGAGGGGATAAATAGGAACTCTAACTTCCCAAAATTTTCTTTCCTTTTGAGTTGACAAAGAATATAAATATTGTACATAAAACATTATTTTAAAATAAACTCATAGATGGAAAAAGTCTCGAAAGCCACAGAGAAGGGAATATAATACAATGGTAATTAAAATGACTGAAAACTAAAATTAGTTTCATAAAGATAATAAGAATTTATAACCCACCTAGAAAATGTACCCGAGTAGCACAGTCCTTTTAATGTAAAATGGTTATAAGAAGTTCTAACTAACTCCTGGTTGTGGCAATCCTAGTATTAGATCTACACTTATCATATTTAAAGTAGAAAAACATATTTCTCATTTTTAAACATGAAAATAAATTAGAAAACAAATGCAAGGTGCTGTAAAGCATAGTGTGAGTTCTCCATATATGTACATATATGTAGAGAGATTTTCGTACACCTCTCCTAAAATGGGGAAAGGATTCCCGAAGCTGGTGTGGAATAGCCAATACAGAGTAGCTCATTCATTATAATTTTGAGACCTGTGAACATAAATCTCAGTCCTTTGAAAAAGGTATACAGGTTTTCATAAATATTGCTAATAACAATTGTTAACAACATCACAAAAGAGTCTGTCCTGACAAGAAATATAGTTCTTCACCTCTCCTCCAAACAACAAAAATTTGCAGATCAATTTTCTTCCTCTGCTTGTCTCCAGCAATCAGACCAGATTGCTGACTTCCCTGAAAATCACACACTGACTTCAGTTACAGTAAAAAGGAAAACAAGCCTAAACAATCACATGATTTCAATATAAATACTTTGATTCTTTACAGAAAGAGAAAATGTGTTCAACTGCACTCGTTTCCCTACGGAAATTCTACTAAACAGAATGCACTACTACCATTAAACCAGTGCATGTATGTGCCTGCCCAAAGTCCCTAGAAAAGAATAGATTGCGATGTGGCCATCCCCACTGGGGGTTGATTTCTCATTTTCCCTCTTTGTGTCTTTCTGTCTCTGTCTATCTCTCTCCAGAGAGTGTACACATCCTATGACAGAAACCTAAAAAGAAAGGAAAAAACAAACAAACAGGATACATACTATCAATATCTGAAATCTACTTTGAAGGCAGTCAATAGTCTGAGAATGGTTCTAGAAAAATGTGAGTCACACAAAAATTAAATGAAAAATCTCATTTATGTTTATAAGAGCAAAGCAAACTCCAGATCATTTTGAATAAAGTTTTGTCTATGTTCTCCTAAGGTACAGAGAAAGCCCTAAGGTCAAACTGCCCATCACAAAACTGCAATTCAATATTTAGAAATTCCCTAGTAGGATATTAGGAACTACACAAAGGAGAAATGCTCACTTTCCTAAATTAAAGTTGAAGTCAAATAATGTATTCTTGACAGCTAGATAAAACTTGCCTTTCAACAGACTCACTACAGGATAGTAAAATTAATTAATATATTACAATTTTTAAAATCATGTCAGAAAAAGATGGGCATTTGTCTAGAAAAGATAAAGAACATTCTGGAAACTGATTTGACACCAGAAAAATTAGAAGTTATTTTCTCCTTTGTTTTCTGAAAATTATTTCCCATGATTTATTTGCAGCTTCTAGTTAATAAGACTAACGTGAGGATATTTTGGGGAACTAAAAAAGTAATGTTTTTGTTATGCTTCTCTTCAATTCCAATCCTGAGAACAAAAGAAAAGATGAGTAACAATGTTGTTGCTCTGTAACACAAATGACATATTTCAAATGCTGGGCTCCTTCCACTCCATTATTAAAGTTCTCTGAAGCATTGCTATTTAGGAAAAAAAAAAAAAATCAAAGAACTCATTATTTACTGCTTCTCAAAATCCATTGCTGTTTCGGTTTTGCCTAACTTAACTTGTTCATCTTATTTTGAAAGTCTCTGCAAAATGCTCTAAGAGAACTTCAAAAGGTATTAGTAAAGACAAGTAATGAAAGCGTCATTCCAAACGTTCATGTATGTGAAAAAGAAACAAGGGATTTTGAAACAATGATAGTTCATAAATAAACAGCAGATCCAAACAGAGCTTCTATGGAACTTGTAACAAGTGATCTTCTAGTCTTCATTAAGGAGACAAAACAGAGGGACAAAGTCAGACTTTGTGAAGATGTTAAATGGGCTTGATATTTCTTGCAATTTTTAAACCTGTTTCTATCTCACTCATACTTTCTTCTACAAGGCAAGAAGTGAATAGGGGAATGGATAGTAAGAAACAGGAATAGGGACAGTGATAGGAATAATAATATTATCATTTTTCAATGCTTTACCCTGGGGACAAAGATGCTAAAAATTTTACATGGATTTTATCATTTAATCTTCACAAATACCTTTCTCAGGTAGACACTCAAAGAGAGAATTATTTTAATTCTGTCTTGATAATAGAGTGAGATCTTCATGGTAGATAAACCAGATTCCCCTGCCTCTCTTTGAAAATATATTTGAAGTCATTGAATCAAAAGGATCAAATAATGCTTCACAATCAGCTGACTGTGCATAAAAGCATCTATGGTAAGCATGACTTGTGGGACCAGTAGTTGGTATAATGGGTATGTCACTGAACTCCCATGTAGTCGACTGTGATTCGAGTCCTGGACCCAGTGGTTTAAACTCATGCCAGGTGCGTGCCCACGATCCCCAGATGAGAATGGAGGAGAAGGGATTGTGGCGTGGCCATACCCCCTCGTGGGGGGGTGAATTCTGGCTTTCTGTCTCTCTCTGTTTTTCTGGAGAGCACACGCGCCTATAGCAAAAATCTCTAAAAAGAAAAACAAAACAAAGCAAAACAAACAAAAAAAAACACATGACTTGTGAAGGAGTAAAAATATTAAATACTAGTTTAGGTTCCTTAGTTTTCAGGAGAGACCCAAGGCTTAGAGATTAAAGGAATTTGCTAAAATGATGATTCTCAAAGACACCATGGAGTCCACATATAACCTAGAAGAACTGCAGAAAGGAAAGCTATTTGGCATTACTCTGATTCTACCGATGCCATTTGCAAACATGGTCACTGCTTTGGATTCTAAGAATGAGTTAAGTCTATGTGACTAAATATTAAGTCACAAACTGTTTACTGGACTGTAATAAATTTCTCAAGCTCACTACAATGCCTTGTAACTCTGAAGATCTATGTGATAAACTTCTGAACTGTCAGAACAATATTGGATTTGAATATATGAAAGTGATACATGGCACAAATTAATACAGATTTCTAAGATCAGTTTGATTTCTCAATGTTGAATCTGTTTCTTAAAATATAATTAACTGGGACCATCAGTTGACGTAATGGTTATGTCGCTGGAATCCCATGTAGTCGACCACAGTTCGAGTCCTAGATCCAGTGGCTTAAACTCACGCTGGGCATGTGTGCGTGCATGCCCAAGATCCCGAGAGGAGAATGGAGGAGAAGGGATTGCAGTGGTGGCTATCCCCTTGGGGAGTGATTTCTCACTTTCTGTCTCTCTCTGTCTTTCTGGTGAGTGCACTTGCCTTATAGCAAAAACCTCTCAAACACGCACACGCACACACACACAAAAAAAATTTAATTCATTTCTATTTAATGGTTGATATTTGATAAGGAAAGATTATAACAAAAAAAAAGGCAGGTTAGGGACCAGCAGTTAGCATAATGGCTGTCGCTGAACTTCCATGGAGTTGACCACAGTTTGAGTCCCAGACCTGGTGCCTTAAACTCACGCCGGGCACGTGTGTGTTTAAGCACACACGTGCTTAAGATCCCGAGAGGAGGATGGAGGAGAAGGGATTGCGGCGTGGCCATTCCCCCGTGGGGGGGTGATTTCTCGCTTTCTGTCTCTCTGTCTCTCTCTATCTTTCTGGCAAGCACATGCGCCCTATAGCAAAAAGAAAAAACCTCCCCCCCCCCCAAAAAAAAAGGAAGGCAGGTTTAAAGGATGAAAACACAGGAATGCCACATGGGAAAATAAGTAAACAGAGAGGGAGAGAGATTATGTGAGGCATGGAGGGTCACTTAGAGAAGAAGAGGTAGAAATCAGGCAATGGGATGAAGCTTGCTCAAGACATCTGGAAGAGCTCCTTCTTAACCCAAGACTCTCAGATTGAGGCAATTATATGCCTCAGTGGCACCCTCACTACTGCTGCTGACACCTATGTCTTTATAGCATGTTACCCCAAAATCAAGACGTCAACTCTCTGACAGTGAGAATCATGGCTATTTCACATTATCTCACCATATTATTAATGAGCTTGTTCTACCTCTAGTTATACATTTAACCTGCAACCAACAACACAAAATGACCAAAATCATGGTTTATTAAAAGAATTTCATTTTAATCTGCAAATGACTTACTGTCATACAGCTAATTAGCTCTCGTTTGTTTTACATGAAGGATGATGGTTTGTTGATACTAACTGATAGAACAGCTAGAATATGAGTCTACTGTTAGACTAAGCAATAAATATTCTAAATAATCTTAAACAGCACTTTCTTATCAAAGTCAATTATAAAAAGAGACTTCAGATGTGAATTATCTAGTAAGAAGAACAACTATTATGGAGAAATAATGAATATCAAGGTTGAACTTATCAACAGCAACATAATGTTTAAGCTTGATTGCCTTTCTTTGCATTTTTGTAGAAATCACAAATATGGAATTCGGTGACATATTAATTCGAAAATGTCATTCATCTGGGTAAGACCCCATGCCACAACTTTACTGTATCAATTTGGGCACATTCTGGCCAGCCAAGTGAGTAAGCAGAAATACAAGGATGAGAGAATTACTATCCTTCTAACTAAAAACCCTGCCTACTGTTTTATTTTTAAAACTGCCACTAACATGTTTAAATGATAATTGCATCTTCTCAATAAGCACAGATCCTTATTATTGGAATTGGCAGGGGGCCTTGACATTTGAGTCATCATTTCATTATGTCTATTTCTTACCCTGGTATACAAATTAAATAAAAATGCAAGCCAAATTAAATATGGGGGGGATATAAAGCAGTAACTTTTAACTGAATTAATTTTTCTCATATCTGTACAATATATAAAGCAAATAACATTGGTAACAGTATATTCTAGTTTAGGCACATTTTCAAATATACTAACTTGAATTTAAAGGCCAAAATGCTTCAAATACTCTTAACTGAATATTGTGCTTCTGTAAAATACAACTCGATAGCTTTATTCCCTAAATTTAAAAGACAAATAAATCCAATTTTAAAGCAACTAAAAAAAAATACAAATTGTAACAAATTTCTTTCATTTAAAGGGCTTTGAAATGGGTAGAAATTATTGATCATATATATGGAGACTTCAGAAAGTTTGTGGGAAACTGAAATTAAAGAGTAAGCTCATTTGGGTGCAAAACTATTTTGAAATTCATATATAGTCTTTTCATAATAGGTACTTTCCACGAACTTTTTGAAGGATCTCCTCTTGTATAATATACACATGTAAAAATATATTATTTCAAACATCATTGTGTGGTCAAATAATAAAAACTAATAATTCATTCAGATTAAAATATCCCAAGTATGCCAAACTGGAATCCAGGTCTACCCTTAGATGTTTTTAAGTCACTGAATTTATCTGAGAAAAACATCACCAAATGATTTTCCTAAACCTGAATCAGCCATACTGAATAAATGTGAATCATTCCACCATACTCAGTTTGTTTGAAAATTTTCCATTGACCTTCAAACCATAAGAATTAATTATGAAACTAATGCTGTATAAAATATGCAAGAACATCTTTGGCTCTGCTTTCAGGAGGCTAATTCCTCATTCACTTAATTTATTATTATAGATATTCCAAAATATGTGTAGATATTCATTCACAGAGTTTACATTATTTTTGCAACTCTTCTTTCCTTCAGCTCAGAGCAACCTATACATTTCTATAATCACCAAGAGCTTCCTTAATGCTTAAAAACAAGCTAAAAAGCCCAAAAGAACTTTACTTACCTTGATAAAAAAAAAAGATGCTGAAAAGAAGTAGTTCTTGAAGCAAATAACTATACATTCAAATGTCTATAGTAAAAATCAACATTTTTACCTTTAATCACTGAAAATACCTTGCCGAATATAAAAATGGTCATGGCTAATTTTCCTTTATTATTTTAGTGTTGCCCTTTTAAAATATTTTACCTGTGGGACAGAATATTTGTGTAAACCCAGCTATTTTGAGATTTATTTCTGGTGATTCTTCACCAATTATTTATCATTTATAACCCAGATTTCCCAAAAGGGATTCAAAGAAATCCACAAAAATATTCTTAGAACTCACTGCATTCTTGAAAGGAGTAAACATGATTTAAAGAACGAGTCTTTATTTCAATGCTAAAATTTAATTAGAAGTCTTGGGATAAATTGCAGAATATATTCTTTAAAATTTGAAAATTAGGGGGGCTGGCAGGTAGCATGGTGGTTGAAGGCTCTGGACTCCCACATGGCCAACTGCGGTTCAAGTCCCAGATGTGGCGGCTTTCTCTCTCTCTTTCTCTCTCTCTCTCACTCACTTTCTCACTTTCACTTTCTCTCCCCCACCCCGCCCCACTCAAATTAAATAAATAAAGTTAAATAAAAGAATTCTAAAAAAAAAAAAAATGTTGAAAATTAAGACAAAAAGATGTAAACCAGACGTTCCTAGATTTTACAATTGAGAAGAGAACATATTCAGAGTACAGCTAGGTTTTTACCTATGTTTATTTCAGGACAAGTCACTCAAGCCCTATAATGTTGAAATCAGTCTTGCCATTTTCTCTTATAGTTTTACTTCAATCAATGGAAAATACTCATGGGTTTATATTAGCAGGGTTTTAGTGAGGCCTTTCATTTTTGTAATTGCTATGGCTAGTATTAATAAATGGCTTCTTTTTTATATGCTGAAATAAATTAATGGATGAGGCAGACACTATGCAAAATGGCTGGGAATAGGGCCAAATCTTTTTACATACATCCAGGGACCAGTAATCTTCTAAATGGCACTTTAAGCTCCCTTGCCTAAATAATTACAAGTACAACCAGCATGTAATTTACTGAAATAATTATCCACTCTTCTAGTTCCCCTCACCAATCTCACATCCATGACCACTTACCTTGTCTTTATTTTCAGTGCCAGAAGCTTCAGGCTTGGTCCTAATCACAAATGGGGTGGACAGTCGCAGAAGGACCCTTTCGAAGGTGGCATTAATCTTTGGAGACACAATCTCGAAACAGTCCTCGAACTTCAGCACTTTGTGAGTGTCCCATCGGAGTTGCTTCCTTAGGCCTTCCCCCAACTGAAGCACTGACATGTTGGGTTCAAACATCAAGTGGAAAGGAAAAGCTCTGCAGAAGGTATTGATGCTAATTCTGAGGTCTGCAGGAACTTGGGAGGTTCCTTGTGGAAGGTTCTTCGTGGTATTAGTATTTTCACATTCTTTAATAAGGAAAGTAAGACAGCTACAATTGCCTGGGTTTGACCCATCAGAGCACAGCTTCTCGTTTGCAATCTGTTCCACTTCCACGTCCAGCCGATAGATCTTCTTCCCTGCAGCCTTAATCATCCCCAGCATTGCAAACCCCACAACATGGTGAGGGTGGAAGTAGTGGAGCATGAGAGTACCTTCAGGGAGCTCTTTGCACAGGAAGGACGGTGACTCCAGAGTGGCCTGTTTTCCGAAAGAAGTTCTAATGTGTTCCAACAAAGCGTCAAAGCCATTAAAAAAGTCCTGCAATGTGCCACCTACTGCTCGAAGGACTCTCTCGTTCTCATCAAAGCATATATTAAAGAACTCCTCACCAAACCTTTCTTGAATTTCCTCAAACTTCAAACCTAGAGGTAAATGGGAAGCAAGTATTAGCCAAGTAGAATATAAAGAATTGAGTTTGTAGTTTTTTTAATGCCTATTGAAAGAGATAGCTAGTCAGTGAAGCCAGATAGATATTTTTGTAGGGCCCAACGATTGTCCACGTAGGTTAATTCATTCATGTGGAGTTACAGAAAGTGAACTTCAGGGCATATTCTGGGTGCATGCAAGATGTTAGTAAGCATGAATTGTATTTGTTTTTAAATAAAGTCTACTTTTCTAGACCAGTTTAGGTTAACACAAAATTGAGCAGAAGGTACAAGTATTTCCCATATACCCTCTGGTCCCCTCACACAGAGCCTCCCTTCATTGTCAACAGCTCCCACTAGAGTTTGTTACAGTCGATGGGTCTATACCGACACATTATCACCACCCAAAGTCCCTAGTTTACATTATGGCTCACTCTTGATATTGTTTATTCTATAGGTTTGGCAAATGTATCCAACATAAGTATCACCAAGTAGTTTCACAGCCCCCAAATTTCTCTGTGTTCTCTATATACATCCCTTACTTCACTCTAACTCCTACAACATGAGCTGCTAATCCAGCTTGCTCACATTTATTTGCAATACCCCACTCCACCTGCTGTAAATATCACAACTATCTTTTCATTTTTCTTAATGATTTCCCTGATTTTTGTAGAATATCTATGTTGTTTCTATATTGTGTCTATAAACCATCAATACTACCGACTTACTTATTATCAAAATGTACTTACATGGAAAATACCAATCAGAGTAACTGTATGGTACATGAGTGGGGAAAGGGAATCGAGTTATCAAGTGAAAACAAAGGGCGTCGGTGAGCACTTCCAGGGCGAGTCATGCAGGTCAACTAGACTTCAGGGAGACACAGACAAAAAACTAAATTTAAAATGACACAACTGTGGTGTGATTTTCCTTCTTTCACCCACGAAAGTGAGGGCAGCCAAGAATGGAGTGAGTATCTGACCAGAAAGTGTTAAAAGTCTTTGTTTTCTCAGTACATACTCACTCCCAGAAGCCCTAGCAAAAGGAACTCCTTACAGTGTAGGATTGATAATGAAAAATAAATATACATACGCATTATAGAGTATTTAGAAGCAGGAGCACATGATATCTAGTGAGATCCACCCCTAAAGAAAAATATGGAGGGACTTTTCTATCAGAAGAGTTTAACACACAGTAAAGAGTTGAGTCTGCACACTGAATGCATGTGTGTGACACTTGTACACGGTGTCATTCTGTTGCTTCTCCTTTCAGTTCGGTTGAAATCAGTACGAGTCATTTACATATTTGTGTATTCTTGCCCAGTCTACTTCCTGTTATAAGAAAGTCCTAGTCACACAGGACTAGAAAGACAAACTCATTTTGCTATGCCCTGCCAGAGTAGAGAGCAACCTAGACTGTCTACGGCTTAGATGGCTGTTGCTATCTTTATCATTCCTTGAGCATCCAAACACGCACCCAAAAGTGCAGCAACAGAACAGAGTCAATGATATTATCGAAAAAAACGAGGCCAGCCCTGTAGCACAGCTGTTGAGGTACTGCACAGAGGAAGCCAGAGCCCACATGGCTGACCAGAGCTTCGGCCCTGGCCCAGTGGCTTTTATGGGATGGAGAACTGAAGAAGAAAACAAAAGACTGTGGCATGACTAGACGCCACTGGGGTTGCTTCTTCCCTCCCCGGCCCAGGAGTGCACATGTCCTCGGACATTAAAAAAAAAAAAAAAAATGCAGTTGAAACACATCAGATATTTTTTGAAAGCTTACTCTAGAGTCTAAAAAATGTGGTAACCAAGTTGAAAGGTCAGCATGACAAATAAGTTCTTAAAATAAATCTGCAATAAAAGTCAGCAGAAAGCCTAGGAGTCCCTTCATTTGATTTCATAGATTTGATGTTCAAGGTTAGCTGAGAAAGTCACCTATTAAGATTTTTTAAAAATCAGCACTCATCTCACAGTGTCATTTTACAAGATTGCCCTTCAACATATGTTGCATTCACAAGCAATTAATGACAGCCCAAATTGATAATAGCATTTATCTGTCCAGTTGTCTAATGTAGAAGAGAATAAGCAAGATAGATGATATTCATGCAGTCTGGCTCTTGCTCATTATTTAAAACTGCTTCCATAATTATTTAAACCAATATATGCTGTTTTATCCTTATCTTAATTAACATATTTCATTGTTTTCCCTCTAATTTGATATTACTAATTCACATCTCTTCAGCTTAAAAAATTATACTGTCCAGTCTTGATCACTGTCTGAAAATTCATTCTAACTTCCTTCATTAAAACATTTTTGTAGACCAGCAAGTGGTGTGGTGGATAAGGCACTGGACTCTCACAAGGCTGGCAACAGTTCAAGTCCCTGACCCGGCGACTTGTTTTCTCACTTTTCCTCTCTCTCTCTTTCTCTCTCTCCAGCACACATGCCGTATAGCAAGTTTAAAAATACTATTAATACTACTAATAATAACTCAGTGAGTTGAAATTCACACTGGGCACGTATATATGCACGCCCAAAATCCCAAGAGGAAAATAGTAGAGAAGGGATTGCAGCCTGGCCCTACACACAACCCCTGGGGGGGGGGGGAGGGGTGTCTCACTTTCTGTCTCTCTGGTGAGTGCACATGCCCCGCTAGCAAAAAATTCTCTGAAAATAAATAAACAAGTCAATAGACTAAATGTCCAATGTGTTTTAGCTATAAATAAAATGGAACCTGCACCTTCATGACACAGGCTGTCGTCTCTCATCTGGTATTCTATCCCATGTCAGACCGTGCACTTCTTAAGGACAAGGACCTTGCTTTATTTATATCTGCAAATCTATCACTACCAGGATGTCTGGCATATGGAGACTAAGCATTCTTTCATAGGAACATTTAACTAAATATCTGTGCTCACCAGAGAGACAGACAGAAAACAAGAAATCACCCCATGGGGGGATGGCCATGCTGCAGTCCTTCCTCCTCCAGTCTCCTTTTGGAATTTTGGGCATGCACACACATGTGCTGGGCATGAATTTCAAGCTGCCAGGTCCGGGACTCGAACCGCAGTCCACTAATGGGAGTCCAGGGATTTAACCATATACCATCTGCTGGTCCTGATGTAATACCTTTTAAGTTTATAGTTTGCCCTATCCAAAGATATCAGGACAAAAATAGACATTTTTCTTTTATTGGCCCCTATAGATCATTAAATTACATAAAGACTAGCCTGTAACAGGCACATAGGAAAACCTATGAATGTACAGAAAAAAGAATATCTGCCTTTTCTGACAGAGACAATGTTTGAAGGGAGACTTACAAAGTAGGTGTCTGGGACCGGCAGATGGCATAATGGTTATGCTGCTGGACTCCCATGTAGTCAACTGTAATTCAAGTTCTGGACCTGGTGACCTAAAATTCCCACTGGGCACATATGCACATGTGCCCAAGATCCTGAGAGGAGAATGGAGGAGAAGGGACTGCAGCATGGCCATCCCTCCTAGGTGCGATTTCTTGCTTTCTGTCTCTCTGTCTCTCTAAGTGAGCACCTGTGCCCTATAGCAAAAAATCTCTCTCTAAAAAAAGTAAAAACAGAAAGAGAAAAAAAAAAAGTAGAGTTCAAAAAGCCAACAAAGAAAGGAAGAGCACTGGAGCTGAAGAACAGTGATCATCAGCTCAAATGCTCCGGGGTATGGATGACTAGGAGTGTGGTCAGAGAGGAGCACGTAGAGGCAAATAATAGCTGAGAAGCAGGAGAAGGGGCTGAGTTTTTAATTAATCAGTATTGCAAAGTTGGACTTGAGACTGCAAAAGCCAGGTTCGAAGACACCAGCCAAAGAGATGGTGCAATGTCTTTCAAAGAAGAGTATACTGTTGGGAACCAGCAGTTAGCATAATGGCTATGTCGCTGGACTCCCACGTAGTCGACCACAGTTTGCGTCCCGGACCCGGTGGCTTAAAACACACCGGGCACGTGTGCGTGTATGCCCAAGATCCCGAGAGGAGAATGGAGGAGATGGGATTGCGGCGTGACCATCCCCCCTGGGGGGTGATTTCTCGCTTTCTGTCTCTATGTCTCTCTCTGTCTGGCGAGCACATGTGCCCTATAGCAAAAACCTCTCCAAAAAAAAAAAAAAAAAAAGCAGAGTATACTGTCAGAATTAGGCTGTCCTAGTAAGAATCGGAAAAAGAGTGCCAAACAGTGAGAATGGAGCAGGACGGTTTCTAACGTAGTCATCTGTCCTGGGGGTTGGAGGGAGAAATGGAGAAGAGACTACAGCGTGATCATGCTCCATGGAGGGGGGAGATTCCTTCCTCTCTCTCTCTCTCTCTCTCTCTCTCTCTCTCTCTCTCTCTCTTTCTCTCTGCCCCCTCTCTCCTCACCAAGGGCACATGCCATGTGGCAGAAGTTTTTTTAAAAAGATAAAGATAGAAGACTGAACAGAATTTGACTGATGTCTGGGGATCTTTGAGAACAATTTCAGTGAAGAGTCGGGGCACAAGGAACAGGGTAAGGAGTTTATACCAGGAGAAGGAGAAAGAGGGGTATTAGCAGGGGAAGAAATAAATATTAGTTGTCAGCTAAGTCAGTATTATTTGAAGGCAATTTTATTTTGTAAAATTGTAAAACACATGACTTCCATGCTTGGAAAGGGAAATGTTGCCTTCACCTGAGAACTCAGTGAGTAGAGAGATACAGCACCAATTTAGGTCATGGATCCTCTGTGGGATGCTCTATCAGAGAAAGAATAGAATCAGTGTCTTTCTGGGCCCAGCGACCTTCCCTAGCACACAGCAAGGACATCAGTCTCTAATAACATGGGAAAACACCTCAGCAGGAAGTGTACCTTCAAGTTGTTGAACTTCAGCCAAGAAGCTTAAAACCAACCGCTCACCTCTGTGAGGTGGAAACAGTCCATAATTATTTTCTGAGTAGTCACTTAGGCTTCATCAATGAATATCTAAGTGATGTAACTCAAGTACAACCACAACTCAAGTCTACAGTATAAGAGATTTCAATATTTCAACAGATGATTATCTTTTTAGCGAAATAATTATTTTGTCTGGCAAGACTATAAGGTTTTTGTTAACTAGGTTTGAAACCCAGATAACACTTTCATAAATAATATTACTTGAATGACACACTGATGTACAAAAAACACACACAGAGAAGTTGGTTTCTGCCTCCCAGAGAAAATTTAAGGGTAAATCTTAATTTTATACATGTCTAAATAACAGCAAAGGAGAAAGAATAAAAGATACTCCCACTGCTCAAACTAATTTTAAAGAAAATTGCTTTGAATCTTATCTATCAATACAGTGAAATGATACTAATGTACTTTCAGATTACTTTGTAGTTCAGTAAGTTAAAGTGTTGAGATAAGTAAAAAGAAGATTCCCCTAACAATGTTATTCTTCATACAGGGTTAAAATAATGACTTGCTACTATTTTAGGGGCATATCATTCTCCTCCTTTTACTGAATTAGTGGCATCTCTGCCTTCATCCACCCCCCAAAAAAATCTAATATTTATTTGTAAGTATAAACAAACTTAAATTAACTGTTCTTAATTTTTAAAAATCTCATGATATCTTGAAAGTAAGAAGGACACATTCACATTTTTAAACCAGGGTTTTAACATCTTTGAGCTCACAAAAAAACTTGCTAAACATAGTAAGAGGGAAATTATAGTGCTTAAGATGAACTCTTAAATACACAAATATTATTAATAGACAGGTATTTATACTGACTAGGTCACCGGGAAAGTCATGACACGTTTTTCTTTGCAAAAATGTTTTTGTATGCAAAAACATTCCATGATTTTTCCAACGACCCAATACTTGTGATGGCTAAGTGCACAGTTTGTGATTTTGAAAATCTGTGAAGATATGCTTTGAAATATACATAGGATATATACTTTAAAAATGAGAAATGTGTCAGGGACCAGCAGTTGGTGTAATGGCTATGTCACTGAACTCCCAAATGGTTGACTGCGGTTTGAGTCCCGGACCCGGTGGCTTGAACTCATGGTGGGCACATGTGCGTTCATTCCCAAGATCCCAAGAGGAGAATGGAGAAGGGATTGCGGTGTGGCCATCCCCCCTGGGAGGTGAGTTCTCGCTTTCTGTCTCTCTGTCTCTCTCTGTTTTTCTGGTGAGCGCATGCACCCTATAGCAAAAATCTCTCCAAAAAGAAATTAAAAAGAAAGGAAATGTGTCATAATAGAGAAGAAGTCAACCCTTATCTGAGTACTTAGGATATGTTTTCCACCTATCAACTACATCTAAAAATGAAATACCATGAAAGTCTGCCCCAATACAACCAGTTGTTACTCCCTTCTTTCAAATCACACTGCGTTTTTTTATACAATAGCAGAGCGTCTCTTCTAGTATAGAAATTTGCCTGTAATCTTTCTGCTGACTAGAACAGACTTAGAAGAACTGGTGAAGAGTACAGCACGTAAAAATCAGCCTAATGTAGAATGAGAAAAGGAAATAGTGGAGGAAGGACAAGAACTAAATTAACTAGAGAGAGAATTTCCCCAGAACTATCAAAAATCCTGAACTACAAATGGAAAAGACACACATTCCAGCCAAGACAGATAAGAAACACATATACATATATATATAAGATGCAAGAAAGAACAAGTACTATTTTCAAAAATGGTACTTCTCACCATGTGAGCAACGTGGTGATGGAAAAACACATGTAGTCTATTGACTGAACTGTAATCTAGGAGTTTGTAAGCCAGCCAAGATTTCTGGCCAGGACTCAGAGACTGAATCACTCAATAAGACATCTGAGAAAAATAATTAAGAAAACACTTAAGCTAAACAACAAAAAATCCAGAGGAGTAGAGGAATTCAGGTAAAAAAAGATGAGAAAAGTAGATGTAGTGATGACCAATGAATCCTAGAACATACATATAGACACACATACACTGCCCAGTGCATGTATATACACATATGTATATAATGTCTGGATAAATGTATACACACATATGTGCATCTATATACATATTATACACATATTGTGGATAATATATTATTTGGGCATTTGTTATATAAATGTTAAATAAAGACTAGAGTAATACAGGAAAGCCATGAACTACTTACTGCAAGGTAAATTTTATTCATAACCTGGAAATAAACATTTTCAACAAAACCTAGGAACTGGAGGACTAATGGGGAAACAGGAGAAAAATAAAATATTATTTGATAAATAATTGATATTTCCTTGCAATAATAAAAACAATGGGTCTAAGGCCCAGCAGATGGTGTAATGGTTATGTTGCTAGACTTCCACATAGTCCACTGCAGTTCGAGTCCCAGACCCAGTGGCTTAAACTCACACCAGGCATGTGTGCCCAAAATCCAGAGAGGAGACTGGAAGAGAGGGGATTGTGGTGTGGCCAACCCCTTTGGGGGGGAGGGTGATTTCTCACTTTCTGTCTCTCTATCTCTGGCAAGTACACACGCCCTACAGCAAAAAATAATTTCTCAAAACAATGGTTCTAATTTTAGTAAGAGGAAAAGGAAGATAACCAATAATGAACTGGGGAAGTATTATAGAAAACTTCCAAATTCAAAGGTAAAATAAGAAATACACACACACACACACACACACACACACACAATGATCAAAATGGAAAAACAATGTAAAATAAATAAATCAAGATAGGACAAAGAAAACCACATAAATCATACATTACAGTCAAAGTAGAAAACTAAGTAATTCTATTAAGTGGGAAAAATTCTTCTTCCCTCTGCAAGAATCACTCTTTCTTTCTTTCGCTATTTCTTTCTTAAGATTTTTGCCATAGGGCACATGTGCTCACCAGAGAGACAGACGACAGTGAGAGGGAAAGTTAGGAATCACCACCAGGAAAATGACCATGCCACAAGACTTTGCTTCCATTCGCTTCTTGGGATTTGGAGCACACACTCACACATGCCTGGTGTGAATTTCAAGCTGTCCAGTCCAGGACTTGAACCATAGTTATCCATGTGGGAGTCCAGCACCTTATTTACCATGTCACCTGCTGGCCCCAAGAATCACACTTTTTTTTTTTTTTTTTTGAGAGAGACTTTTGTCATAGGGTGCATGCACTTGCCAGAGAGACAGAGAGGCAGAAGGTAAGAAATCATCTTCTAGGGGGATGGCCACACTGCAATCCCTTTTCCCCCATTCTCCTCCCAGGATTCCAGGCACATATGCATGCACCACGTATGAGTTTCAAGCCATCAAGTCTAGGACTCAAACTGTGGTCAACCATAAGAGAGCTCAGCGCCTCAACCACTACGCCACAAGCTAGCCCCAAGAATCACACTATTTTTTTTTTTTGAGAGGTTTTTGCTATAGGGCGTGTGCACTCACCAGACAGACAGAGAGAGACATAGAGACAGAAAGCGAGAAATCACCGCCCAGGGGGGATGGTCACGCCGCAATCCCTTCTCCTCCATTCTCCTCGGGATCTTGGGCACGCACGCACACGCACCCGGTGTGAGTTTTAAGCCACCGGGTCCGGGACGCGAACCGCGGTCGACTACGTGGGAGTCCAGCGACATAGCCATTACGCTAACTGCTGGTTCCCAAGAGTCACACTTTTAAAATGTGATTTTAAAAAAATAAATGGTTTAAAATAAGTCAGCAGGCAAAGAATTCCAAGAAATTGCAAGAAAAAAAAAAAAAAGGAGGAAGAGATAGTAATATCCACAAGGTAGAATTAAGGGGAGAAATGCTAAAGGATAAAAGGACATTATCTGACAAAATTACAATTTACACAGAATATCTAATAGACAAAAATGAAGCAATATTACAGCTAAATATATAAAGTAAGAACAATTAGGAATTGATTGCTAATGAGAGTGAGACTTGTTTCTGGAGTAATGAATATGCTCTAAAATTGATTAGAGTGAGGGTTGTACCATTTTATGAATATACTAAAAACCACCGAATTGTACACTTTAAATGGATGAATTGTACAATGTGTGAATTATATTTCAATAAATCTATTACATCTTTTCATAATTAGCAATGAAAGAACTAGATGTAATTACATATAGTAGGAAACTTTAATACACCTTTCTCAGGATAAAATGGTTTCAATATACAAAAAGCAAAATCATAGAGAAATTAGATAAAAATACAAGCAAAACAGTGAAAAATTTTTAAAAAGCTTAATAGAATCAGTTCATAGCCTAGGGACTAGGGGAGGTGGATCCCCTAACATGGCGGACAGCAGGTCAAAGTCTAGTCCCAAACACAGCAGACCCATGTATATGTATGTATATGTAAATTCTGATAGTAGACATGGCAGGGGGAGGATTGTGGTGTGATCACATCCCACTGGGGAGATGCTCTCACTCTCCCTCTATCTGTCTCTGGCAGGTTCACGATCCCTCAGGCTATTAAAGAAAGAAAAAAGCTTAATAAAAAATAAAATCTTAGGAGAAAATTTTAATGTGTCCCTTTCAGGACCAAAAAGATCAAAGATTAAAAAAAGAAAACTCAAAGATATATTAAATAAATATTAATAAAAAGCAAAAAAAAAAAATTAAAGTAGAGAAAAATAAAATATTTTTAAAGTTAATCACAAAATCAAAATAAGAACATGTATCTGTCTATGTCAATTTTTTAAATTGCTCAAAAACTTGGGCACAACAATCATGTATTAAATATTTGAGTAAAGATTGTGCAGATCAGCTTTTATAAAACAGCAACAAGATTAATAGTAAACACAACTGGGGCCAGCAGGTGGAGTGGAGGTTAACGCAGCTGGATCCCACAATGCTGACTGAGCAGATTGATTCTGGGACCTAGGAGTTTGAAGATCATGCCAGGAGTGTGTGTGCGTGTGTGCCCCAAATCCTGAAAATAAGAATAGAGAAGGGATTGTGGAATGTCCATCCCCACTGGCGGGTGATTTCTCACTTTCCCTCTCTTTTCTCTGTCTGTCTCTAGCAAACATGTGTACCCCATAGCTAAGTAATGAATAATAAATAAATACAGCTAGCAAAAAGGGACCAAACAATCTAATTTATCTATTTGGAAATTAAACAATATACTCTCTTAAAGAGGAAAATCAAAATTGAAATTGTAACTTCTAAAAATCAATGAGAAGAAGCCTACATCATACAAAATACTATAAGACATAACAAAAAACTGTATTCAAACAAAAACATTATACCATGAATATTTTCACCAACACAATAACTACAATATGCTTCTAGATTAAGATAATCACCTTGAGGAGCCTGCAGGTAGCATGGTGATTAAGGCACTAGACTTTCAAATGGCCAAGGGCAGTTTCAGTCCCTGGCATGGTGACTTGCTTTCAAAATTGTGCGGTATAGCAATTTTTTTTTTTCTTTTTTTGGAGAGGTTTTTGCTATAGGGCGCGTGCGCTCACCAGACAAACAGAGAGAGATAGAGAGATAGAAAGCAGGAAATCACCCCCCAGGAGGGATGGCCATGCCGCAATCCCTTCTCCTCCATTCTCCTCTCGGGATCTCGGGCACGCACGCACACGCGCCCGGCGTGAGTTTAAGCCGCCGGGTCCGGGACTCGAACCGCGGTCGACTACGTGGGAGTCCAGCTACATAGCCATTACACTAACTGCTGGTCCCACAATTTTTTTAAATAATGAATTATTTTTAAAAGAAAACTGTATTGATTTTAAGAGGAAAAAATCTAGGAAGTGGGAATTGATAGATAAAAGCTGAAATTAGGAGTCAGAAATACATACTAAATTAGAATGAAAAAGAAGACTTGGTACCTACTGAAAAGAAATAGAATCAAGAAAACAAAACATACAACTTTCTGCAAGCAAATGTGTAGATGCAACATACATGGATAACTGGTAAGATATAAATGACCAAAACTGATGTAAGTAGACAATAGGCAACCTAAGTTCTAGATAGCCTTTAAGGGGGAAAAAAAAAAAACATAATTACAAACTGAAATATTTTCAGGCCAAAAGAAAAAACTACGAACTATTGAATTCTTTTTAAGTTCATATAACTTTAATATCAAAGCCTGATATAATACACTAAAACCAATTTCTCTTATTCTCCTATGAACACATCAGTCCTTAGTAGCCATAGGAGGTTGGTTCTAGGAGCCCTCATGGATACCAAAAACCACGGATGTTCAAGTTCCTTACACAAAAAGGCAGAGAATTGGCATATAACCTATGCATATGCTCTCATATACCTTTTTTAATGTCACGCACGTGCACATGACAGAGAAAGACACACAGACAGCAACTCTAATGGGGACTAGTCAGAATGCATTTCTTTTTCCTCTAATTCTTCATCCCAGCAGGGTTTTTTGTTTGTTTGTTTTAAGTTCGCTATAGGGTGCAGAGAGAGAGTGCAAGAAAAAGAGAAAAAGCAAGTCACCAGGTCTAGGACTCAAACTGTGATCAACCATGTGGGTGTCCAGCACCTTAGCTACCATGATACCTGTTGGCTCCATCCCATGAGGATCTTAGGCATAAAGGGTGGAGCTGGACTTGTGGTGCCTGGAACTAAATGTGGGACCTGGCTTCCTCAGCATGGGATTTAACCACTGCACTACAGGAGTCAGCCCCTCCCATATACTTTTAATCATCTCTAGTTCATAATACCTAATACAATGCAAACACTATGAAAATAGTTGTTATAATGCATTTTTAGATTTGTACATTTTATTGATATTTTTAGTGCCCTTTTCCCCCAACTACTTTCAATCCACAGTTAGTTGAATCTGTGTATGTGGAACCCACAGATATAAGGAATGACGATTTGCTAAAGCAGTAACAGATAGAATCAAGCAATTTATAAAAGAACAATGTATCATGACAAAGAAGAATTTATATCAGAAGTGAAAAGGTAGTTCAACAGTAAAAATTCTATCTGCATAAATTATCACATTCATAAAATTAAATGAAAAAAATAATGTGATCAGTACATCTAACATCTGAGATTCAACAGTCTTAATACAAATTCTGAGAAAGGAGAAATATAAAGAAACTGTTCAAATATAATAAATGCTGATTCCTAAAAACTAGAAGTAAATCTCATTTTAAAACAAAATACTGGGACCAGCAGTTAGCGTAATGGCTATGTCGCTGGACTCCCACGTAGTCAACTGTGGTTCGAGTCCCGGACCCGGCGGCTTGAACTCACACGGGGCATGTGTGCGTGCGTGCCCAAGATACCGGGAGGAGAATGGAGGAGAAGGGATTGCGGCGTGGCCATCCCCCCCTGTGGGGTGACTTCTCGCTTTCTGTCTCTCTCTGTCTGTCTGGCGTGCGCACGCGCCCTATAGCAAAAACCTCTCCAAAAAAAAAAAAAATACTAGAAACATTTCAACTAAATAAATTAAACAAGTATGCTTGCTATAGCCATTGTTATTCGGTATTATCTTGGAAAGTTCTGGCAATGCTGTCAGATATGAAAATAAAATAATTAGTATGTATTTTGAAAAAACATTTTTCAAAAATTATTTAATTTTATGTGTCATTTTTATTACTTGTTACAGAGCATGTACACCTGAAAGAGACAGAGAGAGTGAGATAGCAAGTGGCCTGGTCTGTGATGTGAACCATGGTCAGCCACCTTATCCACCATGCCACCTGCAGGCCCCCAAACTACATCCTAAGACTGAAGTAAATCTATACATATATAAAAAGTTTTAATGTATCACAAAATACTATTTCAATTTAATGAGAAAAGAAATGGTTTATATAGTAAGTGGCACTAGCCATCTGGAAAACAGTAAAATTAATTCCCATCTCCCACCACAACAAAATTAAACACCAAATCAATTGAAAGCTTAAAATGCAAAAGACAAACCAATGAATATTTTAGAATAAAATCTAAGAGACTTTGTCTATACCTTAACCAAAACAGGCAAACATTCAAAAAAGGCAAAAATGTATTTCATTTTCTGTGATATAAAGCTGTTAAAACTGTCAGTATAATGTATAATAGACTATTTTATTTTAGTATTAATATTAAACGCTTCTGTACATACTGGGTTTGTTTTGGTGAGCTAACTACAATTCTATGACTATCCCACTTAACTAGTTACCTCCTACTTACACTCATCTTACATCCGTTTCTTTTCCTTTTTTTTTTTTTTTTTTTTTCCTTTGCAGAGGCTTTTTTGCCTTAGGGAATGTGTATTCAATGGGGACAGAGAGAAACAGACAGTGAAAAGGTAAGTGAGAAATCACCCCCAGGGGAGATGGTCATGCCACAATCCCTTCTCTCCATTCTCCCTAGGGGATGTTGGGCATGCAGGCACTCAAACTCTGCATCAGTTTCAAGCCATCAGGCTCAGGACTCAATCTGCAGTGGGCCATGTGGGAGTCCAGCAACCTAACCGCTAGACCATCTGCTAGCCTCTATATCCCTTCCTTTACAGCAAAGTTCCTCCAGGTGCTTTCCTTGACTCTCCAAGGCTGAGCTAGGGAGGGTTATCACACAGTAGCTATAGATTTGTCTGCCCTCTTAACCAGACCTAACCTCACTGAAGATAAAAGTATATCCTGTTCACCATGTATTCATTCCTTCATGTAAAAGCAAACAAGAAGAACTTTTCTATATCAGTCTCAATAGAATGATGATCAGAATAGAGATGGGCCTTCCCCTCACTGAGCTACATGACAGAAATCAGTAAATACACACGTAATACGACAACCAGGCAAACATGCATAGCAATGGATGCTGTGATGACAAGAGGCAGCAATGCTATAAGAGCGCCTCATAGGGGCTTCATGTAATCTACAGGTCAAAGAACACTTTCTTTAAAAATGACCCATCTAGGGACCAGCAGTTGGCGTAATGGCTATGTCTCTGGACTCCCATGTAGTCGACCACAGTTCGAGTCCGGAACCGGTGGCTTAAACTCATGCCAGCCACATGTGCATGCATGCCCAAGATCCCAAGAGGAGAATGGAGGAGAAGGGATTGCAGCGTGGCCATGCCCCTGGGGGGTGATTTCTCACTTACTGTCTCTCTATCTCTCTCAGTCTTTCTGGCAAGTACATACACCCTATAGCAAAAACCTCTCAAAAAAAAAAAAAAAGTGACATATCTAAAGGGAAAGTGGCGACTACTCAGCTAAGCAGCAGCAGACAGGGCAAGAAAGAAAGAATTTCTGACTTTTTAAAACTGAGGTGTGCCCTTGCATGTTTAGGGACCAAGGCGACTGAGCTATGCTCTAAACCCCATATTCTAGACCCCTGAAACACACAGATGGAAGAATTCATATCATAAAAAAAACCTGAACTTTTCCAGCACAGCACTGTAATCAGTAGAGATTGCAAAAGAGCTGCCATAACCAGAGAATTACCCTGAGAAAGACTTTCAAGGAAGAAAAAGAGATGGATCTTTGCTAGCAGATGGTATATCACAGAATACTTGGTAGGGGGACCAGTTGTTAGCGTAATGGCTATGTCACTGGACTCCCATGTAGTCGACTGCAGTTTGAGTCCCGGACCCGGTGGCTTAAACTCATGCTGGGCACATGTGCGTGCGTGCCCTTAATCCCTAGAGGAGAAGGGATTGTGGCATGGCCATCCCTCCTGGGGGGTGATTTCTCACTTTCTGTCTCTCTGGCAAACACATACGTCCTATAGCAAAAACCTCTCAAAAAAAAAAAAAAGATAAGATACTTGGTATGCAGGGCTGAATAGAGAGTTTGTGTGTGAATTGTGCGCTAGGTATTTGCTTTTCAACAGTTTCAGTAGTTGACATGTAAATATTTTCTCAAAAATATTTAAAACCATTCTCTCTCTGTTGTTATAGAGTCACAAACAAAATTATAACAAATATTTTGAACACTATCTTTAAAATTCAGTTTTTTGACATTTTGAAAGCTGTTTATTAAATATCAAGAACTATGAAGTATGAGCAAACATTTTTTGATATGTAAATGTTTGTGGGAAATGTAAAAATAAATAAATGATTAAAAAAAAGAAAGCATTTCAGACTGAAGGACAAATATGCCCAGAAAAGAGAACAACATGGAGCTTTCGAGAAACTAAATGAAGACACTACTCCTTTGCATAACGCTTATCTTTTGTGAATTTTTTAATGAGTAGGTAAAAGAATTTTTAATGGTTCCTCTATAAAAGAATATATCCATTGTGAGAAAAAGTTTATCTGGAAAAAAGTTGCTGCTAAAAATAAATAAATAAATTTTAAGAGTCAGAGAACTAAGGAAGAGGGGTTGACTGACCAGTGTGTTTACCAGTCAACTATCATTGACTTTCACAAGACAGTCTCTCTCCCTCAAGATACTTCCAGGTTTGCAGTCTGTCAAAGCAATCACAAGTCGTTGAACAGACAACCAATGCTGCCAATAACTTGTTTCAGATAGCTTCTGCTAACAGATTTTCGCACAGTCCTGTCCTTTGCCCACCCCAATCCCCATAAGATTCTCTTCTGTTATCTTTGTCCACTGTAAACTCTTTCAGAACTTACATGTACTGTAATTTTTCTGCTAGTATAAAAGACCCTTGCCTTTTCAGGGTCCATGGACATGTAGCCATTTCCACCTGCCAGGCTGTTCGTAGGTCTGGTCACATGTCCCACAGAGTCTGATTTTACTTGATATTATTAGCCTTTTGAAGGTAGTAACTCTCTTTTTCTAATGATTTTTCCTTTACAGTTGTCCTTTTAGCTTGATAAAAGTAATGAGCAAATAGAATCATGTGTAACTGACCATGTGTTCATGTATAATATGTAGCAGATATGATGTATGTTTTATATATATATATATATGTATATATATATATAAGTAAATATACATGCATATGTGCGTAAGTAGTTTTTCCATTACTGTTTTTTATACCCTTCAATATATGTGGCAGGCCTTTTTACATAATTTTCAGTAAGTTATGCCAAATGACTAATACGATAGATGTGAATGATTATTAAACAAATTTGTGTTCCTTTGCCGACGAATAGCCACCAGTGTTGAGTGCTAAGCAGCAGACAGACTTGCAGCATGCAGCCTTACCCGGACTCAGTACTATCCTTGCTCAGATACCAGTCACCTGTCAGGTGACAAATGGCTCATCACATTCCCCAGCCTCCCTTCCCCAGCACCCTGGCATGTTGCTGTAGAAGACACCAAGCCAGCAGCCCACAGCAGTGTGATGCAGAGTCAGAGAATGCCCAGATACGAGCTAATTACAAAGAAGAGGTGTAGATGCACCTGCTTCAGCTCTCCATCCCCACATCTGGCCCCTACTTCTGAAATGCCATCTGCCACATCAGGTAACCATGGCAGTGGCTCACAGGCTTTGGAATCGTCCTGCAAACATATACGCTCATTTCCCACATCTGTACTTTATCAGCCTTTTATCTGCTAGTCAAGAAGGTAGAGGAGCAATTACTAGGCTAATGTGTGGATTCTGGCTTCTGCGGTTGATGGCTGGCCCTGTTCAAATTGGAGGCCATGGTAGTGGCAGGAGGAGAGCATATGATTTCCACCAGGACAGGTCCTCCGAGGGGTTACTCAGAGCTGTTAATCACTACTAATGCTTCTTTAATTGTTAGGCTCTTTTACAATCGCTGAATTGTGATCAGGCCTCTTCAACTGCTCCAAACCAGTTCTGAGAGCTATACTTCTGTCCAATTTGTACAGAGAAGATTAACTTTTGGAATTAATGTTGTGTTGTAGTAAAAAAGAAAAAATAAATGAGAATCTGTCATTTTTTTTTTTACAATTTTCCTACGAATCAGGTAATACTTAGCCAAGACCTAAAATATGTATTACCTTAGCCAAAAAACATCAGGTTCTTTTTTTTTTTTTTTTTTTTTTTTTTGGAGAGGTTTTTGCTATAGGGCGCATGCGCCACCAGACAGACAGAGAGAGACAGAGAGACAGAGAGACAGAAAGCGAGAAATCACCCCCCAGGGGGGATGGCCACGCCGCAATCCCTTCTCCTCCATTCTCCTCTCGGGATCCTGGGCACGCACGCACACGCACCCGGCGTGAGTTTAAGCCACCGGGTCCGGGACTCGAACCGCAGTCGACTACATGGGAGTCCAGTGACACAGCCATTACACTAACTGCTGGTCCCCAACATCAGGTTCTGAGTGTGACAAAAATGAATGCATTCTCACATGGCTACAATGTAGCTATCTATGATAGCTGCATATGACAGCATTGTTACATCATTAACAGACAAGCAATCCTATACTTTCATTTATCCAGATGATGACAGCATGTGGTTATACATAAATTTATGTAGAAGAGAATCTGTGGCTACATCATTAGCCATAACATCAGCATATGAAGCCATCACATGCACTAGAATGTCACAAGTAACCCATTTCAATCTCTCAAATTACAGCAGTCCTCAGATAGTTCTTTCTCTACTTTAAACACCACCACATGGGAACCTTGCCCCACCCCAATACTGAGTATCTCTAGAAATCAGAGTTCCTTCCTTCTTCCATATCAGACAAATTCTATTCCTATGACTGTAGTCCACTAGTTCTATTAAATCCTCTGAGGTGAGTAGAATGAATCTTCCCTTCCTCACAGAAGTCCTTTAAAGTGCCTGAAAAATAGCTTTCATGCTCTCCTTTGTTTTCTCCTATTTTCAAAGAACTAATTCCAAATGTATTAAAGGCAGCTCCATAAAGAACTGTTTATAATATAAAAAGTAAAGTTCTCTAGGAAAAAAAAAAACACGGTGTCATTTGGAAAGACATATGCAAGTTATGCTTTGGAAGAAAATGAGAAGGCAGTAGAGAAATAGCAAGTCTATTTCAAATAAGGGGCATTAACACGAGAAGCTTTTGTGCCAGGGTCTTTTGTGCATTGGGGAAAAGATATTTGCATTTATCCCATCTTGCTAGATTGTACACTGCAAACTGCTTTCCAGTCACGTGTGATTGGCCTGGACTTTTCACACTTTTCACACCCAGTTTCCTTTTGACCTTGCATATATTAGGTCATTGGAAAGTCATGACACATTTTTCTATACAAAATGTATTGTTACTTTCCTGATGACCCAATACAAGATGCTGGGCTAGGTTACAGAAGCAAATTTAGAGCTATGAAAATGAATATCAATGGCACATTGATCTGGATTCACAACCACTGCCTCTTCAGCGTCACGGGTGAGGTCACCCTAGGGATGGTAGAAGTTAGTACCCCCTGCAAAGCAACTCTTCCTATTTGTTACTGTCTAAAAGTACACTTGAGCTACTTTTAGGTATTGTTTGTCATAACAATACCCTGACATACTCCACAAACACAATGGGAGAAAGCCTGAGACATGTAAGACCTAATAAAAACCGTTACCCCATGGGACCAGCAGGTGGTGTGGTGGTTAAGGTGCTGGACACTCCCACATGGCTTAACAGGGTTCAGGTCCTGATCCTGGTGGCTTGCTTTCTCACTTTCCCTCTCTCTCTCTCTCTGCATGTATCTCTCTGGTCAAATTAAATGAATAAAATTAAATCATTATTAAAAAAAAAAAAAAAAAAAAAAAAAACGTTACCCTTTTAATACTGGGTGAAGAGAGACAACACATACGCGAACTCTTCCAGTACTGAAAGGAAACTGTAATCAGGTGGGTTTTGTTGTTTATTTGGTGCAAGGGATGTGTTAGGAATTTTTTCACTTTTTGTAACATAGCTGTGTTCAGTTTTTCTGTGTCCCCTTTCCAGTTTTTGTACATACCCACACATATTTTACATAGTAGGATTTATAATGTTCATGAAGTACACACTTTGTGGTTAGCCTTTTTCTTTTCATATAATACTGTTTCATCTCTAATGAATGCTGGGAGCATTTGCAGCTGTTGGTTTTCAGCTGAGTCTTGCTCTAGGCATTGCCTCAGTTCACAGGAACTGCCTGGCCCCAAATCCTGCCCACTCCAAGGGGGTAGCTAGCTTTGACAGATAGCTTGGGAGGGCGGAGTTGTAACACCAAAGCTCCACCTTTTTGCCTCTGTCAGCTGTGGTCGCTGGTGCACAGCAGTTCACGTCTCCCTCTTCCCCATTTACTCTCTTTGCATCCTCACAAGGAAATGGTCTGGTAAAATTACTCAGCTGCAAATATGTGCTACCTTTAACAAAAAAGGAGGACTAAAGGCATGGCTAGGAGGATTATTCTCTGGCCTTGAAACCTAGGGGGTTTTCCAGGTTGGATCACTGATCCCAAGGACATTACCCAATAGCTTTCCTGAGCGCACATCTCCATGTCAGTCCGTTTCCTGGGCAACCAGAACTAAGACAACATCATAATCATTTTCCCATGCTGTAGTGTAATCTTTCCACATAGTTGTACTTTAGACAGCGGCTTAACATTCTTCTAAGCAGAGTTATATTTTAATTGACCATTTCCTTAGATTTGGACTGCTGGTTGTTGCCAATAACTTGTACATATAAAAAGCATTCAGTAGATATCAAACCATCATCTAATGTTTCTTCTTGTTTTAAATTACTTGTTTTAAAAAGAAAATGTTAGGTATGGGCTATTCTAAGATAAAAATATGGAGGCTTCCAATCTATCGATATTAAAGTTTTACAGAGTTTTATAGCACAAGTTCAATAGTAAGATATACCACCAGGATACTAAGGAAGGTGAACAGTTTATTTTCTGTTTTCTTGTATCTTTGAACCAAGGCTCAGAATAGGAGACTTTAGGCACAAAGAGGCAAAGCAGAACGGTCTATAATTAATTGACGCAGCATTCTGCTGTCCTTAGCTGAGTACGTCACTAATTGCACAATGCCAGGACTTAGCATACAATAAATATTTGTTGACTAGATGTATGAATGAATAAATGGGTGTTCAGGTTGCTTTAAATTTTAACTTAAATTCAAGGGTGCTAATTAATTCAGAATGTAGAAAACATGGATCATGAAGAAAATATGAACTGGATACTGACAAGCTATCGACTGTAAGTTTTTAAATCATTCCCATTCCAAAGCAAAAGTAATGGCAGTGGTAATGGTAGTATCATAAGTAGGTGTGTATTAGGTCCTCTTTTATACAAAAACTAGCCTAGGTGGGACTCAGAAGAAGTGTTAAGGAGGAATAAGGTAAAGTAATAGCCAACAGAAGCACTCAGAGTCAACCAGAAAACAATAAATCAAGTTCATAATTATCTCACCAGGATACATACCACAAACTTATGGAACGAAGCACCAGACACTGGAATTTATTAGTGGAAATCTAAACCTTTACATTTGGGAGATGAGACGAGGAGGAGAATATTAAGTCGGACCTGGTATGTCCAGTGAGATGCTCTGACACATCCTGTAGACATGGCAGAAGGCTCCTCCTGTCCTCAGTACATACAATACTGACAAAATCACTTCTCACATCACATTAGTCTCATGAAGGCCTTATTTTTGTCGACCGTGCTTGTACCAACCTATGTCCTGTCACTCATATTCCCTGGAATGCTCAAATGAGACACCCCCACTACAGAGTCCTCAGCAGAGAAGACCAACATGAGGACATGTCTCTTCCTAGGGAGGGGACAGAGGAACGAATATCACATAGGAGGCAGAGAATGTTAAAAACAGGAGGAAGGAACACCACCAAAGACTTCGTTTGCTCTAATAGATACCTTAACAGGTACGCTTAGGGCTACTGCTCTTGAAAGAGATGTAAAACAAACATGTCTGAATTCGGAGCTCTTCTTTTTCCCATAAACTTTTATCATTCCCTCAATACTAACGCCTAAGGAAAACAAAAGGTTATATGAAAGATCTTTCTTAGTATTTGAAAGCAAACAGAAACGTATTATGCAAAAGGTCAACCAAATCTAGTACTCCATGGGAAAAAGATATTACAAAGCTCATGAATTCACACACAATGAGAGATGTCACGTTCTTTTAAAAATGCTTCTTTTTTAGGGTGCTGTAAAAAACAATCACAAAAGCAAACTGGCTTTTCTCATCTCAGCCCATTTCCAGACTTCACAGAATATTGCTGTTATTTCCTTTCTAGCTTCCAGAAGGATGCCAAAAGTCAACATAGTTTGTCAGGGTTTTTTGGGGTTTTTTTGTTTTGTTTTGTTTTGTTTTTAATTTTCTACCCCGCCAACAGTAGAATGCTTGGCCTGGAGCCCTAAAAGACAAATAGATATTTGAGAATTCCTTTAGCTTTGTGACTATGGTAACTTCCTTACAAGTGCAAATCTTCCAATGGAGCCAATCTTCTTTTCAAACAACTGGCCTATAAACTTAAATTCTGCTGTCTGTATAACCTACACTACAGTAAAGCTTACTAACATTCCTGTTTAACTAACCAGAGTTATCCAATGACTTAAATAAGAAAACAAAGTCAAGTACAATCAGGTTCCTATGAGGTAATACCAAGATTTACTCTATCTCACAAACGCGTCTCATTTTCCTAAGGTTTACACTTAGGGAAGAGTACACACAAGGGTCTGTAAATACCACTGTTACTTAGATTTTTGCCTTCCATCAATAGGACTTTATTCATCCCATTACATAATTAAAACTTTTATCATCAAAAGATCAGGACTGTGAGGTCCAAGACAGCATAAAAGTGTATGTGTGAATGTGTGTAAGGATTAAGAGAAGAGGGAAGAGGAATTCGGGGGACCTCAGAAGACCTGAGATGATATTTATGTGCCTTTTATATTCACTCAGAATACTAAAACAAGTTTGAAATTTGAATATTCACTTAAACCTCATTATTTCTATACAACAACTAAGGTTTTGAAGAATCAATAGCTATATACATCTGAAATGGACGCCACTTTTGAAACTATTCCTCCATTTGTCTATCCTAACAAGAAATGAAATGACTATCCAACACGTGCTGAGGCTCTGACCTGTCATTAATTTTAAAATATGAGAAATAATCATTTTAACTACACATAAATCTATGGTCACACTGTTTTTGTCATCCTCTAGATAATTCACTTTAGGCACTTATTAGCTAAATTTAAATGCTAACCACCTACACACTACTATTAGGTAAAAGTCATGACATAATTTTCCATGTTTTTCTATGCAAAAATGTGTCATGACTTTCTCAACAGTCCAATATATACAGAAATAACTGCTACTAAATACAGAAATGCTTTTACACCACTTGCGATATTATCTAATGACTAATGACAGACTGGGAAAAATAATTTATCCTGAGTATTTAAAATGTCAGGAAAGCAATCAAAAAATCAGTCTACAGAGGAGAATATGTCAATGATTGATGAGGCTTTTGAATTCAGAGAAAGTATTTGAGAAGTCCAAAATTATCATAATAGTGAAAGGATTGTAAGGAGAAAGTTACATGTCCTAGATTAGATGCCACTCACGTGTTTGCTTCAGCAGCACATACACTATTGATAGATGCCACTCACAATAGTATCAAGAACATATGTAACTTGGGACCAGCAGTTAGCGTCATGGCTATGTCGCTGGACTCCCACGTAGTTGACCATGGTTCGAGTCCTGGACCTGGTGGCTTAAGCTCACGCCGGGCACGTGTGCGTGCATGCTCAAGATCCCGAGAGGAGAATGGAGGAGAAGGGATTGCGGCGTGGCCATCCCCCCTGAGGAGTGATTTCTCGCTTTCTGTCTCTCTGTCTCTGTCTGACTGGAGAGCGCACACGCCCTATAGCAAAAACCTCTCAAAAAAAAAAAAGAATATATGTAACTTAAGTCATCAGCAGCTTGACTTTAATTTTTACTGTGCTCAAATATATGTTTTTCACCTTGAAAAATATCCTTTTATATAGTTGAAAAATAAAATGTCCTGGGACATGGAAAAACAATCACCTATTCTAATATTAAT